>ML257944.1:0-10799 GCA_005239495.1 Nicotiana undulata | reverse complement strand
AAATTTTCTCTTTGCGATCGCGGAAAGAGCTTCGCGATCGCGGAGAACAAATGCCCAGCCTCCTAGACAGCCTCTAGAAGAATAGTCATAACGTTTTGCAAAAAACTCCAAATGATGAATGGTTTAATGTTCTGAAAACTATACTTCAAGATCTATAACTTTCATTTGTTGGTCATCTGCCAATTCCTTATATATTTCTAGATATAATCTAGCAAAGTCAGCCCATGTGCAACACAACTTGCTTCTTCATCTTCCCGGACACCATGTAGTGTAACAGACATATATCTTTGTACACAAATCAAAATCATGAATGGTTTACATTTCCAGAAACTAGACACAAAGGGCTACAACTTTCATTTTTATACGATCTCAAATTGCCTTATAGATTGTCAGATATGAGCTACCGAAGTCGAGTCAGTGCAGCAGAGCATTTCTTCTATGCGATCGCACAGGCCTTTTTTCCAGCTCCCTCCAAATCCTTCTCCGCGATCGCACCTTCCTCCTTGCGATCGCACAAGCGTACCTGGACCTTCTCCGCGATTGCACCCCAACATCCGCGATCTCACCCCAACATCCACGATCGCATAGGTCAAAACCTTGCCCATCAGTTTCTTCTCCGCGATCGCATAGCTAAGGCTGCGATCGCACAACATTACCAAAAACATCATCAAACAGCAACATCAATACCACCCAAAATGCCCCAAAACCACCCCGAAACACACCCGAGGCCCTCGGGACCCCATCCAAACACACGACTCAGTCCCATAACATCCCACGAACTTGCTTGAGGCTTCAAATCACATCAAACAATGCCGAAATCACGAATCGCACTAAAATCCAACTCTATGAACTTTGAAAATTCCAACTTCCACATTTGATGCCGAAACTTATCAAATCACGTCCGATTGACCTCAAATTTTGCAGGCAAGTCATATTTGACATTACAAACCTGCTCCAACTTCCGGAATCGCATTCCCCCGATATCAAAATTTCCATTTCCGGTCGAATTCTTCAAAAACCTTCAGTTTTCTATCTTTAGCCAAATGACCTTAAATTGACTTTCGGATATCCGAATTCACTTCCGATCGCGCTCCCAACTCCAAAATTACCATACGAAGCTATTCCTAGACTCGGAATTCCAAACGGACATCAATATCATTTAAATGTACTTCAAGTCAAACATAGGAAATTTCCTTAAAATACCGACTTTCCACAATATAAGCTGAACTACTCACAGGTTATCCAAAACCCATTCCGGACATACGCCCAAGTCCGAAATCATCATACGAACCTTTTGGAACCCTCGGATCCTGATTTCGAGGTCGTTTACTCAAAATCCCAGCCTTACTCGATTTCTTCAACTTAAGACTTCTGAAAATGAGAATTTTCCTTTAAATTCAACTCCGATCTTCTTGAATTTCAATTCCGACCATATGCCCAAGTCAATATACCTGAAATGAAGCTGTTCGTGACTCCCAACTGTTGAACGACGCACTGGATCTCAAAACGACCGATCGGGTCGTTACAGGGCTGCAGTAGGAGTTTCTTCCTCAAAATACATGGAGGTAGTAACATTAGGCTCAGCATGGGAGATAGACCAGAAAGGGGAGCAGATTTATCATCAGACACGACTCTTCTTCTTGCTCGTGTCCTACGCACCAACGAGCCATCCTTCTGCTCATCTTCATCTTCTACGAACTGGGTCCTATCCACCTTCCTTTTTGGTGATAAAGAGCCTAAAATGATTTCTTGAGCCTTAGACAAGGAGAGCCTCGAAGCAGTTATTGCACCAGTAGTGATACCACGAACAGGAAACCCTAATGAGCAAAAAGGGTTAGTGAAGTTCGAAAAATAGTAAAAAGAAAAACATAGAGAAGAAAATTTACCATGAGTCTTTACATTCCAACCAAATCTTGCAGAAAGGTACTTCCAAGGACTTTCATCCACTGGAGCAATCGACAACGATTTTTCTACCCAACCGCGAAAACTAGGAATCTCCTCGACAATTCCCATAGTTGCTGAAGAAAGATAAAAAACAGTTACGGGACTGAACATTCATCAAGAAAAGGAAAGAAGTAAGTACACAACTTACGTGCAAAGTTCCACTTCTCAGGGAAGGGCATATTTTCTTCACCTACTAATCCACTAGTAGGAGCAGCAACAAACCAAGCTTACCATCCTCGATCTTTGTCATCATCAGGAATGACTAAGACTCTCTTACTCCTCGCCACGAGAGGAAAAAATCACTGACGGAACAATTTTGGAGAGTAAAGATGGATCAAGTGATAAAAGGGAAAGGGAAGTGAAGCCAAAGTAGCTAAATACCTAAGGCATGCTACCGCCTTCCAAATAATAGGACCGATTTGTCCCAAACACACGTTAAAAAAGTGACAAAACTCTATAATGAATTGGTCGATGGGAGGCTTGAAACCTAAAGTAAAGGGATAGTATATACGAAAGAAAAACCAGCTTTGTAATAAGTTATCCTTTGATTTTCATTGGGGACTAAGACCGGGAAATCAATTTTCCAATAACAGTCTCTGCACACAAGAGAAATTAAACCCTCAGTGATTTGAGTAGGGTAAAGATCAACGCGATCATGAGATGTCATGGAAGTTACCTGGTTTTTTATGGCCTCACTATCATTTACAAAGGAAAGTTCGGCGGGTATGATTTCATCTACCTTGGTTCATGAAGCGGTTCGTTGGATTCTCTACTCCTAGAAGAAGATCTATGAGAAGTTAAGGCTCTGGACCTAGAAGAAGATGATGGAGTAACATTAGCCCTAGAAGTTGGCGGGGGAGTGATATTACGTTGAGAGGGAGATCCTGTAGTAGATACTGACCCTAAACTCCTTAGTCTACTTCCCTTCTACTCAGAAACGGAATAGAAGAAGGAGACAATTTATCTACTATTATGACTTTTTTAGGGTCTTGGTTTGAGGAAGACATAGTGGAATGAGAAAAGAATTTGAAAGAAAGATGGAAGTTTTTCATAGAATCAAAGGTAAAAGGGGTATTTATATACAAAGGCAACCGTAAAAAATGGCAAACAATAATGTGAATGCCATTATGAAAACTGTCACTTCGTGACTGATGCAGCCGCAAAAGCCCTAAAATACGCTGAGGAGTTGCAGAACCAATCCGGGATTTCCACGTGGCACATGCATTAAATGTAAGTGACAAGCGACGTATAAGTTCAGAAGCAGGTTCAATGGCATGAGCGAAATGGCGACAAAAATTCTCGCCATAAATAAGTGTCCACTTACCAAATATTTAATTGATAAATAAATGGTAAGTGGGGGGACTATCTGTATTGGTAAAAATAACTATTACATGTGGAATTAATTTAGTGGATGACATGGCAAGCCACGTGG
Organism: Nicotiana undulata; assembly: GCA_005239495.1. NCBI lineage: Eukaryota > Viridiplantae > Streptophyta > Magnoliopsida > Solanales > Solanaceae > Nicotiana > Nicotiana undulata. Next base: position 7,423 of record ML257944.1, on the reverse strand, counting down.
ATAAATAAAAGAGCAATAGCTTGAGGAAAAGCTCAGAAAGAGATACGAGTTAAGAAGATACGAGCTAGACACCTACGAGACAATTAGAAACGGTTGGTCGAGTCTATTCAAAGAGTTGAAGAGACACAGTCAAAATGAACCAGGACAGAAAAGGGGGCAGATTCATAGATCTTTAATAAATGAGTTCAAACATTACAGAATCCTCACGCAACAGTTACGGTTACCTATTGTAACGTTTCGTTAATGATATAAATATTCATTAATGCTCAATCATTAAGGGAGTAGACGTTATATTGAGAAATTCCCTATAAAAGGGAATAAGATACTACTTGTATGGACACGTTCCAATCATTGCTGAAATATACTTCACATTCTTGTGCTCTTAATATTTTCCTATTTTTAAATTCTTATTTATATTATTATTTTTAGTTAATTATCTTGATTATCATAAGCCCGAGTACTTCTTAAAATAAGCTTTGACTCAGAATATGATTCTTTGGTTAAACAGGAGGCCCTTTTTCCTTCCTTTTCGTACTTTACTTAGATTCTTGTGTATAGAGACATTAGTTCTTTTATATAGCTTGTGACTTACGACTACCGATTTTTGGGAAACACTGTGTATACTCGACTATTGGGTTTTGTACATGCCGAGCAGCACCTTATTAGCTATTCTATTATCCTGTTGCAGTTTATTATAAAATTTACTTTTATTCCCGTTTTTTCGTAGTTTGTTAGGCTTACCTAGTCATAGAGACTAGGTGCCGTTACGACATCTTACGAAGGGAGAATTGGGTCGTGATAAGTTGGTATCATAGATCTTGGTTCATAGGAGTCGTGAGTCACAAGAAAGTTTAGTAGAGTTTCGTGGATCGACACAGAGACGTTTGTATTTATCTTCAGGATTATATGGAACTGTTAGGAAAAATAATTACACTTCTTTGATTCCTTTTCACGCGAAATTTTTGACTTTGAAATTCTGAACTTCATGTAATATTTTCTCTCACTGATGGTGAGAACACGTACAGGCGGATCTGATGACCAGGCACCCGCGCCCCCTACTAGAGTTGTGAAGGCCTTGGCCGAGATAGAGGTCGAGGATGTCCATGTGGTGAAAGCCAGCACACCCGCATGAGCTGCTACAGAGGAGCCCCAGGCACTTGAGGTACCTGTTGCTGCACTAGCCCTCCAGGAGACTCTAGCCCAGTTTTTTAGTGTGTTCAGTACCTTAGCTTAGGCTGGATTTATTCCACTTGCTCCTGCCACATCTTAGGCTAGGGGAGGAGCACAGGCTCCCGCCGCCTGTACCCTAGAGCAACGGGTTTTGGTCGACCAAGTTCTAGAGAATATATCGTTGCAGCCGATAGCTCCAGCCTAATTCGAGGCTAGTGCAGTAGTTTTTTAGGCGGAGCAACTCAGACTTGAGAGGTACAAGAGGTACCACCCTCTTAACAAGAGGTACCACCCTCTTACCTTCAGTGGATTGGCGACAGATGATTCCCTAATTTTCCTGGAGGAGTGTCACCGTATTCTCCGTACTATGGGTGTAGGGAAGTCGAGTGGGGTTTCTTTTACTATATTCCAGCTTAGAGGAGAAGCCTATTAGTGGTGGCGTGCTTATGAGTTGGGTAGCCCGTCTAAGGCAGTTTCACTTACATGGACTCAGTGCTTGGACATGTTCTTGAGGGAGTATGTTCCTTAGAGTATCAGAGATGTGTGGTGTGCGAAGTTTGAGCAGTTGCGCCAGGGTGGTATGACTCTGTCAGAGTTTGCAATTCGCTACATTGATTGGGCCTGACATGCACCAGCCTTGGTCGCCACAGTTTGAGATAGGGTTCGTTGTTTTATTGAGGGACTCCACCCCAGTATCAGGCTTAGCATGGCATTGGAGTTGGAGATAGATATTTCTTACCAGTAGGTTATGAGTATTTCTAGGAGGTTGGAAGGCATGCTTTCTCGGGAGACAGAGGAGAGGGAGGCCAAGAGGTTTCGCGAGTCTAGCAGTTATAGTGGTACTCGTTTAAGGTCCCGTAAATATTTTTCTGAAAACCAGGATTTTGTAATGCCGAGCTAGGCATAGAGGTCAATCGCGGTTAGGACTTTTTGGATTGAAGAGTGCGTTAAAAAGATAAGGAAAATATTTTGCAAAAAAGAGGCATTTATGCGGTCCACTATGCGGTTGAAGAATCACTCTGCGGGCCGCAAAATGGCCGCAGAGGGAGGCATCCTTTTATGATAATTTGGATGCCATTTTTGCGGCCCATTATGCTATCACAGATCCATTTTGCGGGGCGCACATTGATCGCGTATTCGCCTTTGAGATTTGTTATATGGGAGTTTTGCGGCACATTATGCGACTGTAGAACAGGTCTACGGATCGCACATGGTCGCAGACTGAAGTAGAAAAATGCCAAGGGTTGAGGCCAATTATACGATCCATTTGCGGACCGCAGAAGCATTATGCGGTCGCATATGCGACCGCAGATCTGTGTCGGGGCTCCTATTTTTCTCATTTTTAAACCCGACCCTATCTCGTTAAAACACCCATTTTGGACCATTTTGAACATTTTTTCTGATATCTCTACAGTGAAAGAGCGAGAGAGTCCTAGAGGGAGGGCCTAATCTTCACCAAATTATTCTTCAATTATAACTTAAAACCTTGAAGATATTCAAGTGAGGCACCTAAGTCTTCATCCTAAGAGGTAAGACTTCATCACCCCAGCTCATAGTACCAAACATAGCTATAATGAGCCCTTAGTAAGATAATTCATGGGGATAAAGGTGATTACCTTGCATGCATGTGTTCCTAGAGGATGGGGGAGTTGTAAATCAAAGATAGAGAATCGTAAATAAAATGTAGAATATAATGGGGTATGGGTTGGTGTAGTCTTTCCTAAAAAGGGCTATAAAACCTTGATGAACACATAATGTTTGATTGAATGCTCAAGTGAGCAAGTATTATGATCATTTTCCTAATTATGAGTTAATTTTTTCCACGTTGCTAAAATAGATTGAAGTTTCGAATTTATGGAACATTGTTTAAATTAAGCAAAGCTCAATTGAGGTATGTATGGCTAAACCTCTTTCTTTTAGAATCGAAATCCCTGGTGTTTGTAAAATTGGTGTAAGTCCCAAAATTGATCATACTAGAATTGACTATCCCAACTGTGTTGTGTGGAATAATATATGTTTAAAAATTGTACTAAATTCTTTTCATGTCATCTTCCCCTTCGGGGATATGTGTAAAAATGTGGAGTATGTGTTAAGAAAGGTTAAGACTTCATGCCAAAAATCGAATAACGGTTGTTATGCCAATTTGTATGAAAGACCTCTACGTGCTTAGTATCTTCCAAGTCTTTCCCTTATGTGTACAAATGCCTTGCATGATAGGCTTTATTGTTGTTGGTGATAATGTTATTTAATGTGTATAAAAAGGGAAACTTGAATTATAAAATATGGCCAAGTGTAAAGAACGACTTAGTGAATGAGGCCACTCCTGATAATTTTTTAAAAGATGGGAAAGGGCTGCGAAGTGAGATGATTGGTTGAAATGATGATGTCTCAAATGAGATGGACTATCCGATCAGGTAGTGATCGGACGCCATGCCGCAAACATGGTTGTAATTGTGCTGGAAATGATGATTGAAATTGTGGATATGGTTGATGTCTCAAATAAGACGATCTAGCCGATGGGTAGAGATCGGACTCCGTGTAAAAACACGTTGGCATTGTGGATTATGGCACATGGCACTAAAGATTACCAACTTAATAAGATGGAATTTGATTGAGAACTTATGTGACCCTTACTTGATGTTTTAGTATTGTTTGAAGCTTTTATGATCTCATAACTGCTTTTCCCCTTGTACTATTGTTCATTCTAGTGAGATGGTATTGTAGTTGTACATACTAATACTATTCGACAGTACTAACGATCCTTTTGCCGGGGTGCTACATCTTTGAATGGATGTAGGTGATTCCATAGCAGACAGTGTCGATTGCAGCTAGTGGTGCATCCTCTCCTCAACAGTCTTGGTGAGCCCCATTTCACCCTGGGGTCATGTATTGTACCACTTGTATATATTTTTACCACGTTTTGAGTTATCGTCGGGGCCTTGTCACCGGCATTATCATCATTATCTTTTGTATCTTTAGAGGCTCTGTAGACATTATGTGGGTTGTGTATGGGTGCTGGAGAGATCAAGCGGTTTATGTGTATTTTGAACTCTTGTTTCACTAACATCGTAAAGTGCATGTACTTGGGAACTTAACTATGATGTAGCATAAATGAAATGAAATGAATTAGTAATATTTATATATATATGATCTTTCCACTGTTTAACTAATAGTAATGTGCCTTCTCTTGATCGTAAGATAGTTGGGTAGGAAGTGTCTAAGAAGCTAGCTCGACCGGGTCCACTCGGTTGAGCGCGGGTCGCGCTCCCCGATGTTGGGGCGTGAAAAACTTGGTATCAGAGCCTAGGATTTTAAAAGTGTCTTAGGATGTCTCGGAGTTGTGTCTAGTAGAGTCCTTCTTATCGGTGTGTTGTCAACCACATCTATAAGTTGGAGGCTACTTGGACATTTAGGAACAACACCCTTCTTTGATATTCTGGATCGTGTGATGAAACTAATTGTTCGACTAATTTTTCCCGCCTAACTCATGCATTCCTGTAATTTTCAAAATATGGCACCTAAGAAGAAAGCAAGAATTGGGCAAGAAGCCAATGCCAATACAAGAGTGGCTGCTGATTCTCTACTTGATAATGCGGGTGAGGATAATCCATCGACTACACTACTACAAAAGTGGCATTTGGCGGCAATTATTTAGTGGCAATAAGGCAATTGTCGCTAATAGATTCGTTAAGCTAAATATTAGTGGTATATAACCATTTGCCAGTAAAAAATATCTTTTTACCGACAATAATAATAAATTGCCACTAAAAATCACTAACATGAAAAACTTTCCCTCCAATTTTTTTGGTCATTAATGAACCATTCGCTCCAAAGTAAGAAAACTTATTCCCTTCATCGAACATGAAACGAAAGACGGCTGGAAAAAAAAATGAAGCAGACACAATATAACAACAGGCAATCCTCCTTTCATTTCCTTTATTATTATGTTCTTAGGTGCTACGATGATAAAATTGAATTGATGTTCAAAAATGTACAAAATCAAATTTTCAAACAGTTAATTAAATTTTCAGCTGATAGAATTTATGGTATTTTCCAAGGAAGTGGTAGTGGAGACCAGTTTCCACGGGCTACTGCAAAATTAAACTCTAATTGGGTAAACCAATTTGGAATTTTGTATCAAATAATATTTTGCCTTTAGCTATAATTGGTGGAGTAGCATTAGGGCTTGTTAATCCTACACTTGGTTGTTTTGCTGATAGACATTATCTGTCCAAGTTTAGCACCTTTGGGATATTTATAATCTCAGGGCTCACATTGCGTAGTGATTAAGTTGGTGTTGTTGCTCAAGCTTGGCATGTTGGTATTTTTGGTCTTGTTATTTTGGTAATTGGATTTCTTGAATTTTCTACAAAATTTGAGCAATTGAGATGATTGAGAACTTTCTTATCTATCCCTTTTTGTTATTTTTTTCTCATCTCTGTTTCGATCTACATAGGTTAATTGTGACACCCTAATGAATAAAAATGATTTTTTTTGGTTTGTTTTACATGTTCTTAATTTTGGTGATTTAAGGTGAATTCAGTGGAATTAGAGGGGAGGATTATTGGATTAAGTGATTTTCTAGTGCTTGATTATTGTCATCATCATTTTCTAATTATTTCTCTTGTTTTCTCAATGCACCTTCTACTGCATTTTTATTTTTTGGGTTAAATTCTAAGTTGTTATTTTTGGCTACGTGGATACATGCACATTCTCACACACAATTAGATATTTTTCTTGTTGTGTTAATTTTCATGTAGAATGAAAGCTGCCAGTTGTTTATATTTATTTTTTCTTTACATTCCAAACTCACTTCAGAAGTAAAGACTAAGAGCGAAAGAACCTATTTATTTGATCTTTAGAACTTTTCGAAATTAATGTTGTTGATGTTGTCCTTGTTGATCTTGTATAACATGTAACTGATTATTATTCAGTATCATTTTTGGTCATTTGATTTTGACCTATCTACTTTAACTGTCATTTGTCTTGAGCAGAGGATCTATTGGAAACAGTCTCGCTATATTCAAGGTACGGGTAAGGTCTACGTACACACTATCTTTTCCAAATCCCACTTATGGGACTGTACTGGGTTGGTTGTTGTATATTTTTGTTTGGATTGGTGCTGCTCGATTATGCTCAATTTTCATGGTCAATATTCTCTCTTTCATCCGTCTCCAACTTCTCTTTTCGCGTAGGTTTCAAGATTGTTGCATAAATCATTTTTCTACTTCACTTTCTTGTCATTATCGGTAAAAAATTATGTTTACCAGGTACAAATTTGAGATTTTTGATATCAAACTATTGTGTTTAGGTTTTGTGAAAGTATAGTTTTTTCTGCTTATGCTAAGTCGTTTGTGTTATTATGTTGCTGTTAAATTGATCTGCGATTGATTGAATTTATTTCTTGTCTATACCTCTAATGTTTTATGAATTGGTTTCTTTGTCTATTTTCTAAGACTACTGTTATTCTTGTGATTGTTCATTAATTTTCTAAGTATCGTCGATGCAAATTGATATTGTCATTTAATCTACCACTAGTCGAGATATGAATTCAACTATGTTCAAACTTTTTGCCTGAGTATGACTGTCACGACCCAAAAATCCCACCTTCGGGCCATGACTGCGTCTAACGTTGAACCCGCTAGACAAGCCAACGTTTGAACTAAATAAAACTTATTAACAACAAATACGAACAAGATAACCAAGGCTTCGATGGCCCACCATATAAAATTTAACAAAATAACCCAAAATACAACATGGCACGTTTTCAAAATAAAACCCATAAACAAATCCCAGAACTGGTGTCACATACTCAGGAACTATCTAAGAGATTACTACAAACAAGAGGTCTGAAATAAATACATAGGACTGTCTTGAAATACAAAGTAAGACAGAGCTGAAAGTGGAAAGCAGAAGGTGACGTCAAGGCCCACGAACGTCTGCGGGTCTACCTCGATGTCTCCAGTGTGAGCTGAAGAGATGCTCCGACCGTCAGTGATCACCGGGTCCGGCTGCATAATCTGCACATTATAAAGAAGTGCAGCNACGAGGCTAGGACCAACACTACATATGTACCTGTGCAATTTTATATAATAGCAGGAAAAATGGCAACAGAAATAAGCAAGTAAGACAGATACGGGGAGAACATACTGGGGAGATAGGGTAACAGTATGCTAACACAGCAGTACCAGGTAACAAATGAAACGTAAAGACAAGACAGAAATATAGCTTCTCAAACATATAATGAACAGGA
>ML257938.1:19183-50823 GCA_005239495.1 Nicotiana undulata | reverse complement strand
ACCCTATGTTGTTCATCTATGTCTTTGATTTTTCTTGCTTTTCCACGTACATCAATGATTACTCTGTAATTCATGTGAGTCCCTAATTTCGTATGATTTTTACTACTAGGGTTTCTGACTTCTCGCCTATTTAATTCGTGCTAATTGATGTTATTTTTACTCGAATCCCTGATTCCCTGGGATTAGTGTCTTTCATTGATCTCCTATGGTAATACATTACTGATTTTATGTGATGACCCAAAAGGTCATCCTAAGTAATTCCAGCTAAATCTGTGTTCCGAGACCCCCGAAAGCCTCCGTTAATCTCACCTTGATATGCGTGTGTAGCCCGGGCATGTAGCCGGGAAGTCCTTATGTTGAAATTTGATGAAAATGAATAAAGTTGACTTTGGCCAACATTTTTGGTAAATGGACCCGGACCTGTGATTTGACGGCCTCGAAAGGTCCGTAGGAAAATATGGGACTTGGGCGTATGCCCGGAATCGAATTCCGAGGCCCCAAGCCCGAAAAATGAATTTTTAAAGAAAATTATTTTCTCAAAATAATAAAGGATTTTGAAAATGAATTATTATGTGAAAACCGTGTTACCAGGCCCGTATTACGGTTTCGAAGCCCGGAACATGTTTATAATATGTTATGTGACTTATCTGTGAAATTTGGTGTAAAACGGACTTGAAATGACGTGATTCGGATTAAAATTGGATAAGTTAAGCTTTATGAAGTTTTAAGAAATTTCTATGAGTTTTGAGGTTTAATTTGTTGATTTTGATGATATTTTGATGATTTTAAAGCTTAAATAAGTCTGTAGGATGTATTGGGGGTCGTGTGTGTTTTTGGCTTTGAGACCCGAGGGCTCGGGTGAGATTCGGGTAGCTAGCGGGGTGTAAAAGTCATGAAAAATCTGGTGTTTGGTTGATTTTCTGGTGTCTGGTAGCTTAGTCTATGCGATCGCATAGGTGGAGTTGCGATCGCATAGAGTTGAGAGTGGGGGAGGGGTATGTTGTCCTCTGCGATCGCATAAATGGGTCCGCTATCGCAGTGTAGGGAGTCCGGATGTTCTGCGATCACATTCCTTCTTCGCGATCGCGTAGTGTACCAGGTTGACTGGGTAGGGGCTAGGTAATTTTTCTCTACGGTCGCATCATTTCCTTCGCGATCGCAGAGGTCTGTGGAGTTAACCTTCGGTGATCGCAGCCTTCCGTTTGCGGTCGCATAGTAGCGATTCCTATAGCTCTGCGATCGCAACCCTTCTTCCACGATCGCAGAGAACAAAATCGCCCAGTTAATTCCTTAAGTCAAAAACAGAATACTTACACGGGATTTTTCATAATTCACCAACTTCTTCTTCCCCAAGACCCCATAGGCGATTCCTAAGCTAGTTCTCCTCCATAACCAATTGGGTAAGTGATTCTAACACTAATTTCTCCCATTTTACTTTCATAATCACTAGAAATCTAGGCCTAAAATCATAAACTCAAGTAGAAATTAGGGGTTTTGGAGAGAGTTAGGTTTTTGGGAAAATTTGGTGATTCAACCTCAATTTGGGATCAAATCTTGAAACAAATTATATATTTTAACTCGTGGGGTTATGGGTGATTGGGTTTTGGTCCGAACCTCGAGTTTGGACCAAGCGGGCCCGAGGTCGAATTTTTGTATTTTTGGAAGAATGCTAGAAATTGAATATCTAGGCTATGTGATTGTGTTATTGAGTTTTTATTGATATTATTGAATTAATTATGCCAAGATATCGTTGTTTCGGAGTCGGATTATAAAGGAAAGACGGTCTTAGAGGGTTGATTGCTATACTTTGGACCGAGGTAAGTGTCTTGCCTAACTTTGGTGAGGGAATAGGTATTATTTGCTATGTGCTAAGTGATTATCATGTTCATTGCATAGGTGAGGTGACGAGTACCTATGCAATGTGTGTCAAGCATGCCCGTGAGTCTATTTTGATAGAAATTGCAGTATTTCTTCCATGTTTAGCATATTATGAGATTGTCTTTACTTGGTAATTTATTCTTGATTGAAAGTATTGGTTGTTGAGCTTGAGAAGTGTTGATACGAATGATAATCCAAGTGTAGAGTATGCGACTGAGGTGATTGGTTATAGCTGAGACCCTTGCCGGGCATTTATTGAGTTATTGATTGATGTTTTTCCCCTTGTCGGGTGTTTGAACTGTCAATTTCCACTATGCGATACTCCTTGCCATTATATTTGTTATTGTCTGGTGAGGAAGAGTGTAAAGCATGAAGGGTGATGTCGTGCCATGATATCTGATTACATTGCATAGTGAGGAAGAGTGTAAAGCACGAAGGTGATGCCGTGACATGATTCATATTGATTATAAGCACAAAGGTTAATGCCGTGCCATGACTTTTATTGATTATAAGCACGAAGGTTAATGCCGTGCCATGATACATTGTACATTGCATTGTGAGGAAGAGAGTAAAAGCACGAAGGGTGATGCCGTGCCATTGTTTACATTCTTGGGACTTATACTTGTGTCGTTGGCTATTGTGTTAGATTGCCTCCCTTGCTTACTTCTATCTGTCAATTTGACTGCTTCAATTCACTTGTTTCCCCTTACTCCTCCCATATCCCTTACTTGTCTGCTTATCTCTTGCCTTGTATTATCCCTGTTACCTGTTGTAGAATAGGACATGTTATCGTTATTGTTAAGTCTAGCCTCGTCTCTACTTCGGCCGAGGTTAGGCTCGGCTCTTACTCAGTACATGGGGTCGGTTGTACTGATGCTACACTGCACTTCTTAATATTGTGCAGATCCCGCATCCGGAACCGGTGGACCGCATTGAGGGAGTCACCTTCAGTCCACTCAGAGCTTCAAGGTATACTGATGACGTTCGTGGGCCTTGGCGTCTCTCCTGCATTTGGATTCCTTATTGTCTTACTTTTTCTCCTAGTTTCAAGACAATTATATATTTCCTTTCAGACCTTGTATTTAGCACTCAGTTTAGATAGTTCGTCAGGTTGTGACACCCCGGTTTTGGGATGTGGCGATGTTATTGTCTTTATCCTTTCATTATGCGTTTTTGAAGTATTATTATTTTTCTGCTGTAAAAGTTTTGAGGTAATTTGGGATGTTTCAGTAAAGGTTGAAAGTAAATGAATTCGAGATATTCCAGTAAAGGTTTGAAGGTTAATGGCTTTAATACCGTTACGTTGTTTTATCGAGGTCAAAATGTTGTGTACGTTGGCTTGTCTAGCGGGTTCAACGTTAGACGCAGTCACGGCCTGAAAGGTGGGATTTCAGGTCGTGACATTTTAACCTATGAGTTATTTCCTTGCCTTATTTTTGGTTGACTATGCTATTACACGGATTCTTATGTTGTTTCCTTAATTGGAACAATGCTGAACTTAGTCTCGATTGCATATTTGTCCTATGTGCTGAGGTTATTTCCTTGTGTGGTATCTTCCTTGATTAATGTTGATTGCATATAATTAGGACCTCTTTCGAGGATCCCCTTACTAATTTCCTGATTTTGAGTTATCTCTTGCTTTATTCTCATGCCTAATATTGCTGTCAAACTTATACGTATATATATTCCTTAAATAGGATTCTGAATTTGGTCTTACTTATGTGATACATACTGCATTGTGCTTATACCATCAGTCTATATGGTTTCCTTTCCCTATTGGTATCTGTTTGAATATTGACTCATTAATTAAAGGGAGTACTGATATTAATGTGATTCTAATTGATGTGCACTTTCATAATTTTGCTGAACTGTTATTTGTTACCTTATTTGCTACCTATTTTCAAACTATATATATACCCTACTCTTTCATTAAGCAACAGACGAACTAATATGGTTTAATAGCTCTCTCTCACAACTAAAACTCTCTATTCTCTCTTTTGTGCTACTTGCTATTACTCTAAGTTAGCCGGCCGCAAGCCAAGGCTAACTATTGCGCATCTCTTATTTCCTACTTTGTGTTACTACCCTCACTTAACTGGTATGTCCTAATTCAAATTTCAGTTCTCAAACCAACGTTTCTATTACAGTTGCAATTCATTGTGTTTCTGATATGCTTTTGTTTATTATTTTGGTGTTCAACATGTAACTAAAATCCTGAACTCCATTCACATGTTAAGTTATACTTTATCTGTCATAACCAGCATGTCTTCATGTACTTGATACATGTTCTTATGTGAATCTCTCTATGCCTAGGTTTGTACATTACTTTGATTAGGGCATACTCTACTGTCTTAAACTATTTGGTACTGTTATGTTAGTCTAATCCTATACGCTATACCCGAATTCCCTGAACCCCCCTAAGAGATTCTATCCTATACCTCTTTGTACTTCTGCCTGTTATATGTTTATTACTCTGTACTTTATGTGTCCCCCAATCCCTCACTACCTTGTTTGTGTTTGTTAAACCTGCCTTGGTATACTGTTTTGATCCTGAGATGAATGTGTTTTGGTTGTCTTACTCTTTGTCAAGCTGTTTTTTTACTGAATAAAGTCCTTTTTGCAAACCTCTTTTTTTTTTATAAAAAAAATTAGTCTTTCTTGAGGTCCTTAGACCCGGGATCCCTTGAGGTCCTTAGGGAACTCTGACACGCCCGGATTATGAGAAAGGCTGTGAAACAATACTTGGCATTGAGGACATGGAGATCTAGGCCTATACTGCAGGCTCCCTATAGATAGCTTCTTATTTTCTATTTTAGTTATGTAATTCATATTCAATGGTCTGTAATAATTATTTGTAAAACAACTCCGGGGTTGGATAGTGAAAAAGGGGAGGGTACTGTGTATGTTGTAGCGTAATCAAGGGTAGAAACCATGCTTCCTAGGTTTACTTTCTTCTATGTGCAATAGACTCCATGTTTAGGTATAATATGTGCAAAGCATGCCATGCATTAGATATCATGCTCCCTAGGTTCATATATACTGTTTTCTTTCAGCATCTCATCATTTGCTGCCCTCACTTAGAAATCCTGTCTATAGGGTAAAAAATAATAAAATAAATTGCTATCATGTGATTCTGCCCATGTAAACATGTTCTGAAACTCATTTAGAAATCATGTCCTAGGATGAATAATGTTAACATAAGCTGCAATCATGTCTCATTATGCTACAACCATGTTGCATACTTAGAAATCCTGCTTTAGGTAAAAAACATTAAAACAAAATGTCACTTCTGCCTATTCGAAATTGTGCATTTAGAAATCCTATTTAAGTTATTCTGCATGTTGCTGCATTAGATATAATGTTCTAGGATCGCAGTCGCCTAATTACACTTAGTCTAACTACTGAGAATGAAATAGTCACCCTGTTCTAACAACTGGTAATTAATCTCTGCCTATTATGCCATACTTAGAACTGCATGCTCTTAGGTATAACAATCTAAAACTGTCAACAATTCTGAACAACTGTTGCATATGATCCCACGCTTAGGCAAGCCTTAGGTAACCAACCGTAAGAAATAAAACTGGAATTGTCTCTTGTGACTATTGTTTAACTATCAGCATGTTTAAAACCAGTAGGCAAAACTGATTAGGACTTCCTCTCTGAGTTATGCAATAAATATTTCATCTCTGTTGTCACCGCTTAGATACTATGTTTAAGATATGAAGTAAACCCAGACCTAAATTGTGTTTGAGTCATGCTGATTCTGTGCATTATTTGTGGAGGTCTTTGAGCCCCTTTTCTATTTATATGTTATCCCCTATCTGCAGTCCTATTTGTTTCTTTATGTATCGCATTAGTATTTTATCTTTAAACCTGAGGGTCTGCCTAGAAACCCCCCTCATAGGATAGAAGTCCTAACCTCCTCCGGGACTAATAGGAAGGGACGGGTAACATCATGCAATAGAGGTCGAGACCAACACTCGCTTTAATTACCTTTACGGTGTGGGAAAGGGTAGATATGGACATGATGACCGGTGCGTTAATACCACGTGTATCCCCTATTTGAGGAGTGTCATACCGGGTATTGCATTGATGTGATCCATATTATAAACAAACCTAGGATACCCCTTTACTCCCATAAACATGCTTAGATTATAATTATTTTCAAAATCTAGTTCTCCATCAATTGTATGTGTACTTAGACTAAAATCCCCTATTATTTGAACCATATTTGTTTATTTGCTAATTGTACAAAATGCACAAAAGCTATTTGGCCGGGAACCACACTTGTGGATCCTGAGGGATGCCTAACACCTTCCATTTAGGATAATTTCAAGCCCTTACCATGTCTCTGGTTATCAAACTTAGTTGTAATGAACCCCAATAGGTGCCCTAACGTACCTTAAAATCGTTAGGTGGTGACTCTTCAAATAAATAAACCCCTTTCCCAAAAGGAATGAGTTGTTCCAACCAATGTCATTAAACCCTTTCAAATCGGGCCCCGAAAGGAGTGCTTGGGGAAAAATAGGGGCGCGACAGTAGGCACGGTCCTGGGCTTCGCAGGCTTTTGGGTAGTAACCGGCCCAGGACCAGGACCACTAACGAATGGTCCTTGGCTAAGTTTGGTCGGTCCCCAGGCCTATGTGGGCCTAAGTGGGCCCGAACTATTTTTAAAAAAAAAATTCTATCTAAGGAAATTTCTTGTAAATTATATAGCTTATATATATATATATATACATATGTATATATATGTGGGCCTAAGTGGGCCTATCCTATTTTTCTCATAGACGCTCTATGATCACCGAGTTGAAGTCTTGCTTGACTGAAAGTGCTCTCTGATGCCACTGTTGAAGCTTGAATAGTTAAAATGTCTCGAGCCATCCTTGAAATAATCGGAACGTATTTTTCTTTGTCCTTCCACCATTCCAAAATATTAAAGGAACCGTCGGTATTCACTTCCTCAATTCCCTGCGACAAATAAACTTCAAGCTCATTTAGTTGTGAACAATCACTAGTGTTGGAACCTTGAGAACCCCTGAACCTCGCCCAAGCACTAAGTGCTCTTACTCCCGCAGTTCTTTTAGATGATTGAGAACTAGAAGAAGTAGGAGTTGGAACATTTGGTCTAGCATGATGTAAGGCAATTTGATAAGCACTATAAATAGTTTGAGCATTTATTTTAATTGAGGCAATTGCTTCCGGAAGTGTGGAAAACTCCTCATCTTCAAGTGCTAAACCATTATAAATAGTTTCAAACCAAAATTGAGGACCTCCTAATTTCATAGTAGGATTTAACAAGGCAGCAACACCATAAATATGGGGAATAGGAAAAAAATATTTTTTTAACTTTTTTCTCATAGAATCAATAGCAAGTTCATAAATTACCCCACCCTCTGAAATTTAAATAAACAAATTTGCAAGTTCTACAATATAAACTAAACAGTTAGAAGTAGGATAATATTGCCTAGAAAATTCATTTGTAACTTTATGAAATTTGTCTAAAAAGCCTACACGCATTTTAACATTATCCCAATCATGATTTGTAAGATACTCATCATCATCAGCTACACGAGCATTAAACATTGAGTTTATGGGGTTCTATATTCATATGAAACAATGAAACTTTCATACATGTAATTCCATCTAGTTGGACAAGGTTTAGGAATCTTTCTCTTAGGCCAAATTCATCGTATCTTTTAAAATATTCTCCAAGTCTACTTCTACGGTTTGAATAAAAAAGCCAGTTAAGATCCATTTTCACCTTTTCAATTTCAACATTTAAAATTTTCATACCATCACCGATAATTAAATGGTAAATATGAAAAATACATCTAACATGAAAAATATTACTAAATGCAGGATTTAGTGTACTGGTAAGCAAGGCTATAGCATTAGTGTTACTAGAAGCATTATCCATTAAAACTGGCATTATTTTATCTCCAATGCAAAAATATCTACAAATATATGTAACCATGCTAGCAATAAACTTCCCTGTGTGACGTGAATTAATTATTCTATAAGCAATAATGCGCTTTTGCATTATCCAATCCTCATCAATCCAATGATTGGTAACAGTAAGATAATCACAGTCATTACCAATTCTACCAATTCTACCAATATCAGTAGTAATAGCAACACGACAATTTATATGAGTAAATAAATAGCGCAAATATTGTTCATATTCATATTTATATTTATAAATATCGCTCTTCACGGTTGTGCGAGAACATACTTTATAAGTAGGATTAAAAACTCTTCTAATATAATCCACAAAGTGAGGGTTAGAAGGAAAAATATAGGGTAAGCACATAACAGTAACTATTTTTGCCAATTCCTCACGATCTTTTCTTGGATCGTAATATAAAATACCACCGGTAACAATGTTAATTCCCAGTTGCAATGGATTTGACCCGGTACTAGGGTCAACCTGACTAGGTAGACTTGTCCCCTCGGCCGTAGCTTTCATTTGAAGATATTTGACTTTATCNTGAGTGTTAGAAGGAAAACCATAGGGTAAACACATAACAATAACTATTTTTTCCAATTCTTCACGATCTTTTCTTGGATCGTAATATAAAATACTACCGGTAACAATGTTAATTCCCGGTTAAATTGATTTGACCCGGTACTAGGGTCAACCTGACTAGGTAGACTTTTCCCCTCGACTACAGCTTTCATTTGAAGATATTTGACTTTATCTTTAGGGTGTTTCAATATGTGTCTAGCCAAACTTCCCGTTCCCCCGAGCTCCAACAAATTTAAAAGCTAACTCTTTGCCACAAGATTTATACTTAGCCCTATTTTTTTCTCTTAGTTGAATAAAAAATGGCCAAACAAGAGATGTTCCGCTCCGTTTAGAAGGTTGTCTAGAAAAAGTAGGGATAGTAACAAGAGGGTTAGACAGAGCATCATTTGGATTATTATCAGTTGGGTTAACTTCAATAACATGACTAGTGGGTGTATCGTCATCCGATTGCGTTTCATCAAAATTTATATTTTCCTCATCATTTTCATCAATAGTTGGATTACCATAAAGTGCATTCATATATTCATGGTTTAATTGTTCACCTTGTGCAATATCATGGTAAAATTGACTATCGGTAAATTGTAATAAAGTGTTATGGTTATCAAGAATAGCAGGGGTAGGACGGGTAACAGGTTTGGGTCGGGGAGCCGGGGGAAGTGGAGGAGTAACAGCTTGGCCACTAGATTTATCAATCTTGGATTTCCCTTATTTTTACTAAACATTTTTTTCAAAGAATAGGCCATATTATTTATAAATATACAAAGTAAAATAAACAAAACTATAATATTAAAATTAAGAGTTGGAACAAGTTTACCGAATTGACGAACAACTTGTTGAAAATTATATATCGTTGAAGACTTGAAGGCTTGAATACTTCAATTCACCAACTTCACAATTTTTCACAAATTGCAACAATAAAGTAAGAAATTATAGAAGAAAATTAGAGAGAGTTTGAGAGAGATTGATGATGTTGTGAAAAAAATGAAAGAATGAGGGGTATTTATAGTTGAAAATAGGGAAAAAGTGTAATTATAAAAAGTTTGGGGTTAAAACAAAGTTGGGGGGGTGGGGGTGGGGGTGAAATGGCTATGTTACAAATGCCAAACGGCTATTTTTGCAGGCCAACAACCATTTTTTAAATTTTCTAACGGTTAAATTTTTTTTGAATAAAAACTTTTTTTTTAAAATATAGTTGTTGGGCCCATTTAAGCCCGGTTGAACCGTCCCACTTAGAAGCCGGTCCTGGGCCCAAACGGTCCCGATCTCGCGGTCTTTTTGGTGAGGACCGGCCCTTAAGAGCCCACACCAATTGGTCCCGGTCTTAAACGGTTAGGCCCACTACCCATATGGGCTCGCGGGCCTGGGCAGGGCCCGGGCCTAACTGGCCCACCAGCCAGCCTTATCTGATCCCTTTATTTCCACATTGGCTAATGCATCTCGATCCCAAATTGGCCAATGCATCCGCTTTTCTGTTCTTCTCTCGGGATGTAGGCGATCGAGCATTCCCTGAATCGTGCGAGCAAAGTTTGAACCTTAATCACATATTGTTGCATGCATTCCTCCTTGGTGTTGGATATCCTATTTACTCGATTTACTACTAGTTGGGAAATCACATTTAATTTTAATGACCTCGTAGTACAGCCCCCGGGCCAATTCAAGCCTTTCACGCTGGAAGCTTTGTCTGTTAACAAGGTCTAAACTCCTGATGTCATTTTCGACACCGTCACCGCTTCTTTTGTGGCCAAAGGTAGTAGCCCGGGACTGAAATCGGCCACAAGGTGAGCCAAAACTTACTATTTGATCGCGGTCTTGGTCTTATATTCAATATCAAATTCACTGATTTGAATTGCCCATTTCACCAGCCTACATGAAAACTCAATTTTGTGAAGGACATTATGTAGGGGAAAGTTTGTCACCACGACTATAGGGTGGCATTGAAAATAAGGCCTAAAATTTCGAGAGGCGACTATGAGAGCTAAAGAAAACTTTTCGAGGTGTGGATAATGAGTTTCCGCCCCCGTCAAGATTTTGCTAACATAATAGATAGGAGATTTCCGTACCTTCGTCCTCCCGGGCTAGAACAACACTTACCGCTACCTCCGAGACCGTTAAGTATATTAGCAACTATTCGCCTTCCTCCTGTTTGTATTGGAGGGCTCGATAGATACCATTTCAGGTCTTTTAGAGCCTATTGGCATTCTGGAGTCCATTCGAAGTTGTTCTTTTTCTTTAGAAGTGAGAAAAAGTGATGACATTTTTTCGAAGACCGGGAAATGTACCTGGTCAGAGAGGCCCATCTTCCGGTTAGCCTTTGGACTTTTTTATGCTTGTCAGCTGGTCTGGGATGTCCTAGATGGCTTTGATCTTATCGGGATTTACTTCAATCCCTCTTTGTGACACCCGGAAACCCAAGAATTTACCGGAGCTAACTCCGATCGCACATTTTTGGGGTTGAGCTTCATGTTGTGCTTCCATTGTTTTACCTATTTGCTTTTGAACATCTTGTTCACGAGATTCTAATAATTGGCTTCAGCATTTTTGAGTCCGAAGGGCATCACGTTATAATTATATGTGCCGAAGTTCGTGATGAACGAAGTTTTTTTTATCGTCCGGGTTCATCTTAATTTGATTGTACCTGAAATAGGCATCAAGGAAATTCCTTAACTCGTGCCCTGTCGTGGACGTTTGGCAGTGGGAACGAGTCTTTCAGGCACGCCTTATCAAGTCCTTATAATCTATGCACATTTAGAATTTATTATTATTTTTCAAAACAACAACTACATTAGCTAGCCAGTTGGGATACTTTACCTCCCGAATTGAACCGATGTCAAGTAATCAAGTTACCTCTTCTTTGACAAACTTGTTTCTGACCTCAGCTGCCGGGCACTTTTTCAGCCTTACCAGTGGGATGCTTGGGTCAAGGCTTAGTTGTGAACAACCACCTCTACCAGGATTCCTTCCATATCCGCGTGCGGCCATGCAAAACAATCAACGTTAATTTTAAGAAAATCAATAAATCCTGACTTGAGCTCGGGGTTGAGACCTATCCCCAAGTGGAATTTTCTCTCCAGTAATTTTCCGAACAAGGGCACTTTTTCTAGTTCTTATTTGTTGAACTTGGTCACGTCCGTCTCTTTTGATACTTGAAAATATCTTGGTACCTGGTGGGGTTCCGATGACTCCTCCCCTTTATCATCTTCACTCTGCTCAGGAACGGGCGTCGATTATTGTAATTGCTATGCGTTGAGTTCCTTCCCTTTACTGCTGGAAATCGATACCGCATTCATTTCCCTTGTTTTCTGTTGATCCACTCTTATTTGTTTGATTCCCTCTGGGGTTTGGGAATTTCAGCATTTGGTGATATGTTGATGGCACGATTTCATCTCATGTAACCATGGTCTACCGAGAATTATGTTTTAGCCCATGTCGTCGTCCACCACTTCAAATAAGGTAGTCTTAATGACCCTTTCGGCGTTCATGGGCAGCAAGATCTCCCCCAGACCGTCACACTTGCTAAGTTGAATCCGACGAGGAGTTTTGTTGCCGGAAAAATGCTTCTGTCACGACCCGAAATCCCACCTTTAGGCCCTGATGGCGTCTAACGTTGAACTCGCTAGACAAGCCAACGTTTTTGGTTAAATTTACTATTTTCTTTATTTGCGGCGGTTAAAAGAACAACAATAACATGAATAAATGAATAAGAATGCGGAAGCTACGAGTTTATCAACTTAATGTAATAAATATTACGAAATTTCCGTACATAAACCCCAAGAACTGGTGTCACAAATCTCACGGACAGTCTAAGATTTCTGCAACAAGAGTATGAAACGAACAAGTACAACTGTCTGGAAATACAAATAAGACAGAAAGGAAAAGATAGATGGTGACGCCAAGGCCTACGAACGTCTGCGGGACTACCTCGGTGTCGCCTGTGTGGACTGAAGGATACTCCCTGTATCAGTGTCCACTGGGTCCGGCTCTGTAATCTGCACAAAATAAAGAAGTGCACGTGTAGCATCAGACACGACAACAACAAATTCACTGCACAGTTCTACAACATATAACAGGGAAATAACAGGAAATAAGCAATTAAGTACGGCCAGACAGGGGTCAAATAATAGGGAAATCAAGAGAGAACAGTAATGAATCACTGAGCAAGGAAACAATATAGAAGGGTAAAAGTCAACAGGCAGTAACAACACAAACAAATGTGTACACGGCATCACCCTTCGTGCTTTACTCTCATCCTTACCAAAATAAGTACACGACATCACCCTTCGTGCTTTTACTTTCGTCCTCACAATGCAATAAATGAATAAAAGGGCACGACATGTTCCTTCGTGCTTTTAAATGTAAAATCATGGCACGGCATCACCCTTCGTGCTTTTACTCTCTTCCTCACAATGCAATGAATGAATAAAAGGGCACAACATGTTCCTTCGTGCTTTTAAATATAAAATCATGGCACGGCATCACCCTTCATGCTTTTACTCTCTTCCTCACAATGCAATGAATGAAATGAATACACGGCATCACCCTTCGTGCTTTACACTCTTCCTCACCCAAACAATAACAAAATGACAGCTTGGCAAGGAAATCAACAACAGGAAACATGATTCATAATAACCTGGCAAGGGAAACAACAACTGAAATACTACCGTCCTGGCAAGGGACTCAGCTATAACCAATCTCATCCAAGTATATAACTCAATGAAAAACAATCCTCAACTGGAAACAACTTATTACAAGTCCTCTATCAAGTATTTCTCAACAATTGAATAATTCAAAAGGAAATATACTTCATAACACAATGAATATCGAAGAAAAAACGTAATACACCGAAACCGACTCACGGGCATGCTTGACAAACAATATATAGGTACTCGTCACCTCACCTATACATTGAACATGATAAAAATAAGTAGCACATACGACTCAACACCTATTCCCTCAAGCTAAAGTTAGGCCAAACACTTACCTTGACTCCAAGAATGCAAATCAAGCCTCTATCACCGCTTTTCCTCTTGAATCTGACTCCGAAACAACCGTATCTAGACATAATTGACTCAATAACATCAATAATTACTCAACAATTCAATTTCAAAGCCTAATTATAGATTTCCCAACATTCTTCCAAAAATTCCAAAATTCGACCTCGGGCCTGCTTGGTCCAAACACGAGGTTCGGACCAAAACCCGATCACCCATTCCCCCACGAGCCCGAATATACAATTTGTTTTGAAATCCGGCCCCAAAAACGAGGTTGAATTCCCAAATATTCAAAAAGCCCTAACTCTACCCAAACCCCTAATTTCTACCTTTTAATTCCATGCTTTTAGGCTTAGAATCTAATGGGTGTTATTAATTATTGAAGAAAAGAGGTTAGAATTACTTACCTAAGAGGCTATGGTGAATAAGCTCTTCAAAAATGGCCCAAGGAGGTGTGGAGAAGAAGGTTGTGCAAAATTGTGAAATCCTGTATTGAACATTCTGTTTTTGCACTTTTAAATAACTGGGTAAAATTACCCTTCGCATTCGCGGGCCCCAGGCCGCGTTCGCGAAGGGTTAACTTTATTGACCTCCGCGATCGCGATTCCATGGCTGCGTTCGCGAGGGTCTAGCCTCCCAGGCCTACGCATTCGCGTGCTGTGGGCCGCGTTCGCATAGTACTAAGACCTCCCAGCCCCAGCCCAAGCCTAACTCTTCGCGTTCGCACCCCAAGGGACGCGTTCGCGTAGAGATACTTCCCAGTGCTCCACGTTCGCGTCTCCCTCTACGCGTTCGTGTAGAGTAAACCCCTTGGCCTCTAAAATTTCCCTTCGCGTGGGTTACCATGCGTTCGCGAAGGGTACTGCACCAGACACCAAACCTGATCCCAACACCAGATTTTTCCTATGTTTTTGCACCCCGACACCTACCCAAAACTCACCCGAGCCCTCGGGCTCAAAACCAAATATGCACACAACCTCGAAAATATCCTACGGACTTATTCGAGTAATCCAAACACCAAAATAACATCATAAACCTCGAATTAAACCTCAAAATCAATGAAATTTCTTTAAACTTCCAAAACATCTAGATTTTCCATTTTTTATCCGAATCACGTCAAACTGAGCCCGTTTCTTACCAAATTTCACAGATAACACATATAACACATATTGAACCTGTTCCGGGCTCCGAAACCATAATACGGGCCCGATAACACAGGTTTCACATCAATTCTCATTTTGAAAAACCTTTATATTTTTCAGAAAACCATTTTCTTTAAGAATTCATTTCTCGGACTTGGGACCTCGAAATTTGATTCCGGGCATGCGCCCAAGTCCCATATTTTCCTACGGACCCTCCGGGACCGTCAAATCACGGGTCCGGGTCCGTTTACCAAAAATATTGACCAAAGTCAACTTTATTCAAATAATTATTATAAATTCACCATTTTATCAATTTTCCACATAAAGGCTTCCCCGCTACACACCCGGCCTGCGCACACCCATCGAGGTGAGATTAAAGGAGGCTTTCAGGGCCTCGAAACACAGTTTCAATTAACATTACACGGGATGACCTTTTGGGTCATCACATCTTCCGATTAGCTTGACTTGTTCCATCATTCTCCATTGAATGATGTTGGATGAACTTCCTGGGTCCACCAAAACACGTTTAATTTTGAAATATATAATGTTAAGAGAAATTATCAGGGCATCGTGGTATGCCAGAAGGAGTCCATCTGCGTCTTCTTCCATGAAGGTGATGTCGTCTTCACAGACTTTCCGGAGTCTCTTGCTATGAGTTACTGATATGTATTTTTCGCCCCCGGGAAGGTTACACCATTGATCTCGTTCCCCTAAAAAATTATGTTGATAGTTAGTCGAGGAAGGTATTCCCCTATCTTCAAGAGTTATACGTTGATTCGGCTACGACCGTAATTGTTCTTAGCCCGATCGCTTAAGAATTCCTTGAGATGGACGTTCCTTAATAGTGTTACTACCTCCTAGCGCAGATGTTGGCAGTCCCCAGTTCGGCGGTTGTTAGCCCCATGATATTCGCACCATAAATTAGGATCCCTCTCACTGGGATTGGATATCATCGGCCTCGGGGCGCGCTTTCTTGATGTTTCTCATCACCAATACCAACTCCAT
Source organism: Nicotiana undulata (assembly GCA_005239495.1). NCBI lineage: Eukaryota > Viridiplantae > Streptophyta > Magnoliopsida > Solanales > Solanaceae > Nicotiana > Nicotiana undulata. Next base: position 35,284 of record ML257938.1, on the reverse strand, counting down.
TAAGCTAATATTGAAATTATATTCGAACAACCTGGGATAAGTTGAATCCCCAGAACTCGATACCTCCCTGTCCTGCAATGACATGTTGTTCCGGACGCGGTCAACCCTTCTATCGGGGGCGATCTTATCCACTGAGCAGAATCCCTTATTGTTGCATCCTTCGGCCTCTCGTAGAGCAAGAAACGACCCTTTGAAGACCGCTGATCTGCACCAAAATCATCTTTTGATTTGTTCTTTTTTCATACCGACCTTTGGTTTATGCCAGAAACCCGAGCTAATCATCTTTTATCCGTATCTTTGATTTGTAGCGATTATGGACATCTGCCCATGTGGTTTCTTGGAACTCGAGAAAGCTTTCTTTCAACTTCGGGGAGGGGCCGAAGCTCCCCGAGTTCAACCCTTTACTAAATGCCTCAGCTACCCATTCGTCTGGCACGACCAATAACAACATCTTTTCTTTCTGGAACTTGATCACGAACTCATACAGAAATTCAGACTTTCCTTGCAAAATTCTGAATATGTCCGCCTTCCGGTCTTGGACCTTCCTGGCCCCAGCATGGGCCTTGATGAAAGAATCTGCGAGAATTTCAAAGGATTTGATCGAGTGCTCGAGTAGGAGTGAATACCATGTCAAGGACCCCTCGTGTGTGTTTCTCCAAATTTCTTCAACAGGACAGACTAAATTTCATGTTGAGCCAAGTCGTTTCATTTCACTGTCGTTGTATAAGTTGTGATGTGCTCCTGATGGTTTGCAGTCCCATCATAATTCAGTATGTCCGCCATTTTGGAGTGCTTCAAAATCAATTTTGTTGTTGTGCTCGGTTTGAATGGCAATTGTGTGTAACTTTTCGAGTCCGGTCATATCAATATTGGTGGTGCGCTCGGAATTTGGTCCATTCGGGCGTCGAACTCTTTTGCGTTACGATCCATCCCCTCATTCATTTCCCTCATGAATCTCATGAGTTCGGCTTGGAAGGGATTATTGTCGTTGTTGTTGCCGGATCCGTTGCCGATCCCCCCGCTTACGTTAAAGCCAATTTCTCCCCTCGGGGTGTTGTTATCAACCCTTTGAGCGGTTTGGTTTGCGGGAGGCCCGGGAGGAACATGGAATCTTTCATTCCCATTGTTATAGGCACCTGACAATGCATGCTTTAGTTCCGTCATGGCATGATCTTACCTTGAGAGATGACCCATGATGGCCTTTTGTTGCTTCCTCAAGATCCTTACTGTTTTCGTAACGTGCTCGTCCTCATCATCATCAAGAGTTGTCTCCCACACATGTCGGGATAACGCCCGCCATGGATCGGAGTTGCTACGTTCTCCTTGTTGCGGGTGTCAATAATCGAATCCTCATGCTGAGGCAGATTCTCTTGCGCCTCAACGTTGTGTGTGATGTTGACATCATTAGGCACCATTTTTTCAATTTTTGCAATGACACAAAGAATCAAACACGTTAGTAATAGATGCAATGATCAACTCAATTACCTAGCTATCTAAGCTCCGCGGTGGGCACCAAATTGTTTACCCATAAAACGGTACAATTGAATTTGTAACGTGGTTTATAGATAAGAGAATCGATTTGATCCCGAAGTTGATAAATGAATTAAATAAAATGCAAGACTTAGCGTTGAAATCGAGATAAAATAGTAGAGATCTTTAATCCGGGAGTAAGGTTTCCGAAGGCAGCAATAAGAATAACGTTAGACAGAAAATAAAAGTATTGTTTAACTTGGAATAGTGTGCAGCATAAGTCTGTTAGAGATATTCGTATGTTACAATGGTTGTTGAAGCCGCTATTTATAACTATATCTAGGGAACAAGGTCCTAGGATCAATACCATCTTAAATGACAATAATGGGGGTTATTGATGGATATGTAACGGCAGGTCACGAAAGCCAAAATTCTTTGTAACGGCTGCGTATTTAATAATGAGAGAATATCTTTCATTGAATGTCATCTGGTGACAAATATTTGTTTGCTCCCGCCGATAATGTTCCCTTCGGGATCTACCCGGTGTCAAGGCTATTGTCCTCGATTTTGGTTTTTCCTTGCTTCATCTTTCGCCTGCACTCTATTTCACGTGTCACTCTGTCATTCAAACATTTAATATGAATCAATTTTACCATGTACAAATAGAATGGAGTGTTTACTTGAAGTTTAAATAGCTTACATATTTTATCATATTAAAGTGGTGAAAAATACATTTAAAAATGATGGGTTCAACCTCCTGTTTGGCAATCAAATTTGGCTTCATTTTTTCATAACAAAATTGAAAACATTATTTGTTTATGAAATATGATCATTTTTTGGAAAAAAAAAATATAAAAAATTTTAAGTTTCCAAAAACTTGTTTAGGGTAGTTTTTGGGTGAAAATGTTTCTTCCACTCACTAAATTTTAATTTTTTTCCGAATAAAATATATGTCCTAACAGAACTTCTACTTTCAAAATTATTTTTTAACATAACTATAAAAACTCTTTTTTCAAGTTTTAATCAAATATATATATTTGTCCGAACGGAATATTATAGGAAACGAACAGTGACAACATTAATTGTGGATATATAGAGAGCTTGGTGATTGATGTGAAGTGGGGTTTATTTTCTTCTCTTCAACAATTGGTGGAGACAGTACCCTACAGACAAACATATGACCAAGATGTTGAATCTGCTACCATACATGCCCTTCACTTTTCTTCATAACAGTTAATACTCAGCACTAATAATTAATGCATCTTTCTCATTTTTCCCATACACTTATCTTCAGATTCTGCACTTCTTATGTCTTGCATGTGTTTCATTTAATGATGTCACTGTTGAATAGTGCAAAGAAAAATTCTAAAAACGGAAACTTTAGCTATAAGTTGTCGGCAACACAATTAGTATCTCATTAAACCAAACCCTATATTTTAATCAATTGCTTTTTATGAAGTCTTTCTGTTTTATAAATAATTAACTTCCAACGTTCTCTGTTACATGAAAGAGACTCGGTCCGTATAAGAAATCTTTTCTATTTTCCAGCTGCTCAGCATAGAATACTACCTTCTTTTTCTATTTATCAAAGTGGCAATTACAATTTTTGAAGAAAACGTTCTTTTTCTGTTAGTTGTAACATCAGTACGTTGAGGTCTTGAAATGGATGAGGAAGTATCAGAAATTAATGAGCTATGGAATTATATGGAGAAAAGAAATGAAAAAGAGACAAGTTTCTCCACAAACTTTCCAAAAAATTTATGTGTAAACTTCTTACTTAAATTAATAATACTCCTCTGTTCCACTAATTATGTGACAGGGTTTTGAGTATGAGATCAAATCCTATCTAATTTTCGGTGATAATTCAAACATAGACTCTATATAATTTTTAAAATAATAATTTACATATTTGAAAACTATATAGAAAGTATTATAATTCATAGTCAACAATACAAAATATTCAAAAATATTCTTTAACAAAATCAGGGTAGAAGAATAACGTCTTTAATGTGATTCACAGATAGTACATAATAGTGGCACATAAACGTATCTGATACAGATGGGATAATAAATAATTATCATCATTGGGCGTGAGTTTCTACTTTCTACAGCCAATGATTTAGTACTAGGAGATTAATATTTAAACATATAAAATAACTTATCCAAATATAGTGATACATATAAAAACTACTTCAAATAATACTAAGAATCAAATATCACTAGATTTGCAGATTATATATGATGCTGAGCAACTATTTGATCATGACATTTTTCTGGTGCATGGGTTCAACAACAACAAGCCCAGCTTCCTCCCAACATGTGTGGTCTGGGAAAGATAGTCTGTACGCAAACCTTATCCCTACCTAATGCAGGTAGAGAGGTTGTTTCCGATATACCCTCGGCTCAGGAAGTAGAGGAAAGAAAGAAAAAAATAAAAGAAAAAATAAAAATAAAAAAAGAATACAATACCTGGGACGAACAACACCACACACTGTAATAAAAACCTAAGAATACGAAGAGGAATGCATGCCACTAAGTCTATCGGTGAACACTATAAACTACCTACTAATCTTCTACCTTAATCCTCGACCTCCACACCCTCCTATCGAGTGTCATGTCCTCAGTGAGCTGAATCAACGCCATGTCCTGCCTAATCACTTCTCCCCAGTACTTCTTGGGCCTACCTCGACCCCTTCTCAAACTCTCAATGGTCAAACTCTCCATGGTCAACCTCTCACACCTCCTGACAGGGGCATCAATGCTTCTTCTCCTAACATGTCCGAACCATCTCAGCCGCGACTCCCGCATCTTGTCTTCCACGGAGGCTACTCCCAATCTGTCCTGGATAACTTCATTCTTAATTCTATCCCGCCTGGTACACCGACACATCCATTTCAACATTCTCATCTCTGATGCTCTCATCTTCTGCATGTGGGAGTTCTTGACTGGCCAACACTCAACCCCATACAACATAGCGGGTCGAACCACCACTCGGTAAAACTTACCTTTGAGTCTCAACGGCACCTTCCTATCACATAGAACACCAGAAGCGAACTTCCACTTCATCCACCCCGCTCCGACGCGATGTGCGACATCTTCGTCAATCTCCCCGTTGCCCTGGATAATAGACCCGAGATACTTAAAACTCGCTCTCTTGGGGATAACTTGAGCATTAAGCTTAACCTCTACGTCTGTATCATTGATCTCACTGAATTTGCACTCCAAGTATTCTGTCTTGGTTCTACCCAACTTGAAACCTTTAGACTCCAAGGTCTGTCTCCAAACTTCCAACCTCGCGTTAACTCCGGCTATTATTTTTTATTGTCGGTAAAGGGATATCTTTTACCGGCTAATGGTCATATGCCGCTAATATTTAAGCTTAAAGAATTTATTAGCGACCATTGCCTTATTGCCGCTAAATAATTTCCGCGAAAGGCCTTTTTGTAGTAGTGGATGCGTAGGCAGCCTGTGGGTTCGGTCACAATTCAATAAAATTTCCATTTTCCCCACAATCAGAAACTGGGGTAGAATTTTAAGGAGGACCCTCAAAATTCTGAAGCAAGTTCAGTCAACAGCAGCATATAGAATAGCCCGAAGGTCACTTAGTTAATTGGGGCAGAATTTTGAGGAAGACCCTCAAAATTCTATGGCAAAGGAAGTCACAATGTCTCTAATAATGTCACAGTTACTTGTTCATCTAACTGGTTTCTAAATTGCATATTACTATGTCTTTGAAAACTACACATGCATGCTTTTGAAAAGAAACTTTACTTTTTAGCCAAATGCTACCCATGATGACTTGAACAGGATCCTCGGGCGGAGTGGAGCAGATCAAGCAAACAAAGACACGAACTAACCTCCCCCACAAAACTCACATATTTTCTTTGGATGCAGGAAAAGGTCATCATCATAGGCATCGTCTCAACAACACAACGGATATACAAAAAACACGTTGCCAGCTAAGAATACTTCACTTTTACTCTTACATTCGCATAAAGATAAGCATTGCCTTCTCTTTGCATGAGACTAAGCCATGTCTCTATCCTTGCATGAGGCAAATCCCTGCCTCCCTATTTGCATAAGGCTAAGCACTGCCTTCTTTTTGCATGAGACTAAGCCCTGTCTCAATCCTTGCATGAGGCTAAGCCTTGCCTTTTTATTTGCATAAGGCTAAGCACTGCCTTCTCTTTGCATAAGACTAAGCTCTGTCTCAATCCTTTCATGAGGCTAAGCTCTACCTCCCTACTTGCATAAGGATAAAGCACTGCCTTCTCCTAGCATGGGACTAAGCACTGTCCCGAATCTTGCACGAGACTAAGCATTGTCTCTCTTTGCATAAACACATATATTTTCTCTATCCTAAGCCTTGCATTATTCTCTTTTCTCGGGCTAAGCTCTGCCCTCGATTTTATGCAAGAATAAGCTCTGTTTGTTATCACCTTTAGCATCACATCTCTGCACCTCATGGGCTAAAATATAGCCAACTTGTCCGAAGGCGTCATAGTCTGAAGGCATCATCCTCATAGCCGGAAGACATCATCCTCATAGCCGGAAGACATCATGCCATGGACTAAGGATCTCTCAATCTTGCACATCATTATTCAAAGGCATCATGGTTCGGAGACACCATCTACATGGCCCGAGAACATCATTTCATGGCCTGTGAATCCCTTACCATACAATTCATGGCCCGGGACATTATGGTCTAAGGACGTCATCCTCTCTGTCCAAAGACAGTCTTCATCGTCCGAAAGGGAATTTTCATCATGTCTAAATTCACGCAATAATTTATACATATATGCTCGCAGTGCATTTTTGTAAAGTTGCAGGTGGTCCGGTAAGTAACCATTATCCCGACAGGAGAATTTCCGCTCCAGTTCCCATTCACATCCTTCAAAGTATTTCAAACATGACCGTTCATCATCAGTTACCTAGTCTCATTTACACGTAACCGTTTCAAACCCCAATTAACCCTATTTGGAATATTTTTTCCGTTCTTGCAACAACTCCATTGGTTTACTCCATCATTGGATCCAGAACTACACATGGCCTGATTTCTGTAAAACCAGGGATATAAGCAGCTCAGAAACCAGAGTGCAGCCTATATCTTTCGAATCATCCTATTCGGTCACAATTGGTCATCATGTCTTTACCCGACAGCTCTTCCATCCTTCCCGGGAAAAGAGGGACAGCTAATGATACCCAATTTTTCCCTCATATATTTTAGATACATGTATATACCTTCAAAATAGTGCATGAGCATCATCAAGTATTTTTCCATAATTTTTAAGGGCTTTTAATCAATTTATTCTTGCATAAATAATTACTAATTGCATCTCAAATAATTTTATAATGATTTATCATTTAATTTTCATCATCTATATCCGTATTAAGCTTTAAATATTTTTTATATACTTATTATAATTGTATTTGCATCCTTAGGCTAAAATTGCATATTTTGCAAATATATATATATATATATATATATATATATATGCATAATTACATTATTTATATAGAAAATGACTTTTTATACTTTTATAATGTTATATGATTATTTTAAATCATTTTCATGCACCAGTGATATTTTTGTTATTTATTAATTATTTTGTATAAATTAGGTATTTAAAATCTAGCCCCTAAAAATCCCAATTTCGTACCTACACACTACCCAATTACCCCAGCCCAATACACCAGCCCAAAATCAATTAACCCAAACCCATACCCATTTAAAACCCCGACCCAATCCCCTTTTAAATCACAGTCGTTGATCCCTGAAGATCAACGACTCATACCACTCCACCCCTTTTTAATTAACCTAACCCATCTAAACCCTAATCATTTTACCCAACCCGTCGTATCTGTACTCTCCCCCTCTCCTTCGTCTTCTTCCTCTCAAAACCCTAGCGCTGTCACCCCAAATCCCTCTGATTCCAACCCCAAAATGGAATCAATCGTTGATTCCCTACCTTATTTGGCCCCTCCTCCTTAATGGCTACTCGTTTCTAGTATTACCTAATGGCTTTCCAAAAATGGTAAGGAGATCTGGAGAGATTCGAACCAAAATTTGTTCAAAATCCTTAACCTGTTGTGTATTCCGTATGTGTTCATCCCGTGTTCTTTGTGAGTACAGTTATTTTACGTATCTCTTATGAATTCTTACTTATCCCTAAAGGATTAGGGTTTCGGATTCTCTTTGAATCGAACCTAAACTGGTTCAAACTTTGATTTTTAGCATTATCTCGTCTATATTCACTTCATTATGCGTGAATCTGCCTATTCCTATTAATTTCCTTTTACTTACCCAAATTAGGGTTTCAGATTTTCTTTAATTGAACCAGATCTGGTTCGATTCTGGTTTTCTTTTTGAATAATCTCTTGTCTACGTTCATTGTATGCATTATGTACCTTATTTTGCTGCCGATTTTGTGGTTTACCTAAAACAAGGGTTTAAGACTTTTACTGATTTTCTGATACTCTTTCAGTTCTCATATAGGACTAATACTTTCCTTACTTATGTTTAATCTACTATGTTTCCTTTATTTCTTTACCTTATTTGCCTTGAAACTGCCTGTTAATTGATTATATATGATACTTTCCCTATTCTAAGTGTTACTCGCCTGATTACTTATTATTATGCCCTGTTAATTGACTGAACTCTGTATTATCTGTCCTTAAACTATACTTCAATTGATTCTGTGATTAATTTCTTTCCTTGTTTATGTGTGTTTGATTACTTTCCTTATTTGTTCACCTAATTTAATACTATTTAAACCTTCTCCCGTTTCCCTTTGAGGGCGGACTCGAACTCTAAATACTCTCATTGAAACTTAGATTCTTTTACTCTAATTCTCTTTGCTCATTGTTTCTGGTCTTGGCTGGCTGAAAGTCAAGGCCAATTGATTCTGGACTTAACTATTGTGGTGTACTTTCTTGCTTTCCTACCTAACTGGTAAGCCATTCTCCCTTGTCATTTTATTTTCCATGTTTCATAATATGTGTTGCTCGACCAACATGTTTAAATTCTGAGTATGATTCTACCATTTTATATGATTCTATGATTTCATCTAGTCCCATAAGTGACACTGTTAATTGGTTATATTTTGAATAATATGAATCCTCTTACAAGCTAGCTTAATGTTTAACTTGTCCATGCACACTGTTTGTTAATCCTTCACCTGTTCTGGACTTTGAATCCTTAGGATACTACCAACATGAAATTAGTTAACTTAGCCTAACTTTACAGATTTGTATTGTTACTTAATTCATATGCACAGTCAATTTGTTTGCTAACATGTATGGTATCCCTCTAAATTCATGTGATAATCTGACTGTCTTGCCTGATTGTTTCTGTGATTAAACAAGGTTGTTATAAATGTCAGCATGCACACTTAGTGTAATTAGGTATGTTCTGAATTAACCTGTTTGAAACTATGCACTTTGCAAACCTTGCTTGTTTTCTGAATGTAATTCTGCCTACAAGTTCTGTGATCTAAGTTTTGTTTCTTCTGAAATCAACACTGTTTTAAAATCTGTCCCTACTAATTTTTGTTATTACTCTTTTAAAACTTCCACTCTTAGTCCCTTAGGTTTTATCCTCAACCACCCCAGTGTGAGCACTACTCAGGGTCCATGTGAGACTCATGTGAACTCTGACACACTGGGAACTGGTTCCCAATATCTTGTGAATCATCTTCTGAATATGTGGTTCTGGTGTGAGCATTGCCCTAGGTCCCTGAGGCCCTTGGGAACTTTGACACACTGGAAACGTGGTTCTATATGTGCTATGGGTGAATCACTCATTATTGGCTATGATGTCCTATGAATTAAGCCTCGAAATTGATTGGTTTGAAGGCCTGGTTCCCAGGTTTATTTGGGCCTAATGAAGGCTCCTATAGTGTATCTTTGTACTATTATGTAATTCATTCATCACTTTGGTCTGTAATAAGTTTGTAACGAACAGATCCTGGGGTATATAGTAAAATTGGGAAGGGTCTTTATTTTCTTTGATCAATTCGGGTAGAAATCTTGCCAATAGGGTTTCATTTGTGTTGTTATCCCTGTTTTTACATCATCTTTGTTAAAATCGTATGAGTATTGTACTATGCTTGCATATTAGAAATCCTACCTATAGGATTAAAATTGCATATAGAAATCCTTTCTACAGGATTAAAATTGCATATGAGAAATCTTGCCTATAGGATCAAAATTGCATCTGCCTATATGTTGCATTAATTTGTCCAATAAATATGTGTTAGCAATCACGCCCATAGGACCCCAATGTTTGATTCAATTATTTTCTGTCAATGTGCATAATTTCTGCCCATATACTGCTTAATAGATATCATGCCTATAGGACTAAAATCAATTTCAAACCTAGAGATCATGCCTATTGGATTTAAGTCAGTTCAGTAATTAGAAAGCATGCCTATAGGGTTAAAAGGAAATATAAGGCTATGAAACATGTCTATAAAGCTAAAATCAACTTGCGCTTAGAAATCATGCCTATAGGGTTAAAATCGGTTTGACGTTAGATATCATGCCTGTAGGATTCTATTAATTGGTTCTGAATACAATCGCCACTGTCAATCACTTAGACGACATGTTTATAGGACTTAATAACAATTCTGGATTCACAACTGTGATTCTTTAGTCTTTACTGCCTGAAGTGCCCAGATATTATACTGAATAAAATCAGTAGGCAAATAATAGGTCTTAACACTCGCCTTAATGAAATTGCTCTTACATAATACTGCCCGTCTATTTTTCACATAGATATCCTGCCTATAAGACTTCAAAATTAATAAAGTTTTCCAAATCAATTGTGTGCATTTGTTGTTTTATGTGTGGAGGTCAACATGAGCACATATCTGCCGTTATATGAAAGTCCTAATTGTTTTTGCTTTTCGCCTAGTCTTTTATAATTTTAAGCAACTGAGGTTTAGTCTAGAACCTTCCCAAATAGAAGTCCTAATGCCTCCAGGGCTATAGGTAAGGGACAAGTAGTGCACGCGCAGGAAACAAATTAGAATCAACTAGAGCGCTTAGGTAACCACTTAAAAATAGTAATCGGGTAGTAGAAGATGATAGTTCGTGCGCTAAATACTATGAGTAATACCCCGACTTGAGGGAGTTACAAAGTATTGCACGGGGTGATCCTATAGGCTAAAGAAATTAGTACCCCTCATCCCTATTAATTAGTTTTCTTTACTTTTCCTTAGACTAATTTTCTTAATTTAAGTTCGGTCGGTACCCACCGTCGTGGACCTTGAGGGGTGCCTAACACCGCCTCATGGTAATTTGAGACCTTACCCGATCTCTGGTGATGTAAACTGGTAATATGAGCTATCTGTTCTAGGTGCCCTAATGTACCTTAATCTGTTAGGTGGCGACTCTAAACCAATTCCTTACCCTCTCAAAAGGAGTTGTCCCAAAAATATCGAAACCCGGTTTTGCGAGAAACATGGGGCGCTATAGTAAGTGAGTCCATCAATAAATCTCCCCACCCTCTCCCTCTCAGTGGGAAGCAAGACGGGCATGACGAGCTAGATCCACAAAACAGGTCTCATACTGAGTCACAATCATACTTCCCTGCTGGAGACGCTCGAAATGGCTGCGTTAATCCTCTCTTAGTGTGATAGGAAGGAAATTCTCCAAATATAGCTGTGAGAACTGATCCCAAGCAAGTGCAGGAGACCCAGTTGGTCTGATCAATATATAATCTCTCCACCACCTCTTGGCGGAACTCGTCATCTAAAACACTCCAAAATCGACCCCATTGGTCTCAATTATACCCATGTTTTGCAGCACCTCAAAGCAGCGGTCAAGATAATCATGTGGGTCCTCAGAAGGTGCACTACTGAAGTGAACTAGAAAGATCTTAGTAAACTTGTCCAATCTCAATAAAGTCTCAAAAGTCATGGCGGGCCTATCACCGGCCTGTGCCGCAACAACCGGCTGAACTACCCCAACTGGCGGGGCTGCCGGAGTATGATACTGGGGAGCCATCTTCTCGGGAGCGTGAGTAGCGGGTGTCTGTGCTCCTCTCCCAGCCTGAGAGACGGCTGGTGCCACCAAAAATGTACCGATCGGGGCCACGCTTTCCATAAGGCCCACCAGACGGACTAGAGCGTCCTAAAGTACTGGAGTGGAGACGAACCCCTCCAGGACCTAAGCTGGTCCAATAGGTACGGCCTGAGTTGGAACCTCCTAATCAAAATCTACTTGAGGCTCCACTGTTGGTGCTGCTGCTCGAGCTTTAGGCTGAGCTTTGCCTCTGCCTCTGCCTCTGGCGGGACCTCGGCCTCGACCTCTGCCCCTAGTAGGAGGTGCCACTGGGGGCTCCGGCTGCTGTCTAGCTGTAGATGCAGTATTTGTCCTTGCCATATGCGAGAGAACAAGAATAGAAGAGTTCAATCATCAATAATAGAATAAAGTCGCACGATAGAGAAGAATAGAAGTGAAATTGTTCACAAAAGTCCATAGCCTCTAGAAGATAAGTACAGACGTCTCCGTATCAATCCTCCAGACTTTACTAAGCCTGCTCGTGACTCGTGAGACCTAGGCAACCTAGTGCTCTGATACCAAGTTTTCACGACCCGGAATTCTCACCTTCAGAACTGTGTTAGCGCCTAACATTTCACTCATTAGGCAAGCCAACGTTAGACTAATTCTTAAGCCAATTTTTAAACAACTCCAATAAATAACCAATTAAACTGAATTGAAACTAAAATGAAGTACGAAATGGCATAATAACCAACCTATCTACGTACAACCCGGATCTGGAGTCACAAGTGCACAAGCTCCTAGAAGTTCTAAAAATACGGTCTGAAATAAATACAACTGTTCCGAATGAAATGAACAGTAAATGAGGAAAGAGGAAGGGGACTTCAAGGTCTGCGAATGCCGGCAAATCTACCTCGAGTCTCCAACCGCGTTAATACGAGCTGATGCACCTCACGTACAGCTGGGACTAGTACCAAAATCTGCACAAGAAGTGCAAAGTATAGTATGAGTACAGCCGACCCAATGTACTTCGAAAGTTCCAGGCCTAACCTCGACGAGGTAGTGACGAGGCTATAACAGGACACTCACGTAACTTAACATGTACAAACAAAGATTTATGTGCAACATAGTAACAAATAAAAACTTAATATGTATAATTGGGAGGGGACATGCAAAGGGTAACAATATACGATAACTACAACAGGAATGGCAACATAAGACACTCAAATAAATCAGCAACCAGTGAAAATGGATAAACACAATAAATAAAGACAGCTCGACATCATCCATCGTGCTTTTACTCTCAACCTTACCATGAAATATTGATAATGGCATGGCATCACCCTTCGTGCTTTTACTCTCAACCTCACCATGAAACGATAAATACGGCACGACATCATCCTTCGTGCTTTTATTCTCTTTCTCACTATGTATTAATCAATAAATGAAGCAATAAACAACACGACATCATCCTTCGTGCTTTAACACTCATCCTTATCATGTAATAATGAATATAAAATTTAGGGAGATAGATAATGCAATAATAAACCTTACGTCAATAATGGATCCAAGACGCCAAACCTCAACTTCCAAATGTACTCAACCATCACAATATACTCATAAATGCGGAAAGAACGGTCCAATAAGAAATAAATTAATTTAAGCATAAATATCATAAGTAAAGTAGGCAATAAATTTTAAGAAAACAAGTCTCACCCGCATGCTTTAAACCCACAATAACGCATAATTACTTGTCTGTTACATCTCGCGTTTTCATACGTTAAAAGTTTCGTCTTCAGTTAATTGACGTAGGCTCGGGGATTAGATTATCTTTAGGTTAACGTATTTATGATATTTATAACAAGCGATAAGTAAGTGTCATGAAGGATAAAGGGTACACGAATTAAAGAAAACTAGTTTCGTTGAAGGTTGCCGATTTTGTATAAAATACGGGTCGAGCGATAATACCCGATATTTATGGTCTAGTACCATACAAAGTACCATATGACGTGATAGTATGACGTATAAAGTGTATTAAAAATGAGTAGTATTTTCAAGTAATTTGAGATAATTCTTAATTATGCGGGTAATTGGTTAATTACCTGATAACGGGACATTACCTAATTACCTAATAAGTGGATAAAGATTAATAATTTCGACCACACCCCTCCAAAAACGTGGCAGATGACCACAACCTAAGGCAAATGACTCCGTAGTCATTTTGATAAGTGGCAACTTACCACTAAGTTAGCCCAAAAAAAAGGGACACTACATTTCTTATAATTATTATACAAGTCTTATCATCAGAACCTTAGAAACAATTCAAAGATTATGCAAATCTTACCATCAGAACCTTAGAAACTCTTTACAATTCAAAGATTATGCAAGTTTTACCATAAGAACCTTAGAAACACTTTACAATTTAAAGACATTAGAATTTGGCAATCCAAAAACGTTAGCCATTTCAAAGCTTTCTTTCTCATATCTTGAAAACAAGTCACGAGCAGAACGTTAGAAACCTTGACAATTCAAGCTCCTACAAGATATTAACAACGAGATTTCTTGCATCCAAATTCTCCTACAAAGAATATTATACGGATTTTTCCCTACTCCAATTATGTTAAGGCTACCCCTTCTTTCTTTTTTGCATGATCCAAATTATACAGAAGAAACGAGCAAACGCACGATTTCCATAAATTGCTCTATTCATAGAAATACTAGGGGTATCTATATTCTTGATTTCCCATGTGAATTATATTATCTTATGTTCATGGATCCCAGAAAAATACGTATTTGATAATGTTTATCCGAAAGGCATATTGATTTTTATGACGTTCCGAGAAAATTTTATTAACGTATTTCTTATGCATTTCATGCATTTATACATGTACATTGACACATGACCAGATGGCGTTATATACGTGTATGTATGTATATTATATTGATTTGGGATATGGAAAAAGGTTACGACGTTATATACGCACCACCACCTGATCAATTGGTATATGTTGATGATGTTGCCCACAGTGGCCGAGACGATATGATGGGATGCCCTCAGTGACTTGATGATGTTATGTACACCTATACCTATGCATGACACGACATTAATATGCACGTGCATGACTTTATAAATGTTTCAGAATTTACGAAGTTATTCAGATTTACAGATGGATTTCTTTATTCCATGTTTCATCTATGTCTTTTACGTACTGATTTTCATGCCTTACATACTCAGTACATTTTTTGTACTGACGCCCTATTTCACGGGGCCGACGTTTCATGCCTGTAGGTGCAAGAAGGCAAGTTGACGGTCCCCCTTCTTAGGATTCTTGATCAGCAAGAGTTGGCGTGCTCCACTTGATCCGGAGCTGCTTTTGATTTTGGTACTATATGCTTGTATATATATGGGTATGACGTGGCTCAGTCCCGTCTTTGTACAATTGTATTTCTACTAGAGGTCTGTAGACAGTTATGTATAGTTGGGCAGCATGTGGCCTTGTCGGCTTTCAGTTTTGGATATATAGTTGTTTATAGCAGTCTTGCCGGCTCGCCCACTGTATTATGCATGTATATGTACTTATGCTTTTTTGGCAGGTTTCCTTCATGTATGTTATTCTCGTAATTCAGCAGAGGTCATTCAGGTTGATATCTTAGACGCATGCTTCGGGGTGTTCGACAGGTAGGACTCGAGCACCCGTCGCGGCCCATCGGTTTGAGTCGTGACATTGTCACCTCGCATAAACGTTGTATCCAAACATTTAAACACGTAGCAAATAGGTAAACAAGTCATAATCCCTCAAGTCATAATCCATCAAGTCAAGGTTAACCACGACACTTACCTCACTCCGCAATCAACTCAGAGCTATACCGGGGCCTTTCCTCTAGAATCCGCCTCCAAACCAATCGTATCTAACCAAAATTGACTCAATAACGTCAAATAATGCTAAGGAAATCAATTTCAATACATAAAATTAGGATTTTTACACTTTTTCCAAAGAGTAAAAAAAAGTCAACTCCGGGCTCACTTGGTCAAAACCCAAGGTTCGAACCAAAACCTATTTACCCATTCACCCCCGAGCCCGATTATGTAATTACTTTCGAAATCCTACCCAGAATTGAGGTCTAAATCCCGAATTTGCGAAAATCCCCAATTCTTCCTAAATCCCTAATTTTCTACCATGGAAGAACAAAGATTAAGGCTAGAAATCAATGGATGATGTTAGAAATGGAAGAAAATGAGTTAAAGTATACAAACCTATGAATTGGTGATGACTTTTCTCTTCAAAATCGCCCCTAGGCCGAGATCTAATGGAAAGTTAGTGAAAAATGGGTAAATCCCATTTTTGAAATGTTTAAATGACTGGGCGTCATGACTTCTTCGCGTCCGCGAAGGTACTTCCACAATTGCAAAGCACAGCAACCCAAAAGGCCTACGCGTTCGTGAGTTTACTCACGCGTTTGCGAAGGCTGCTCCCCCAGGCCTTTGCGTTCGCGAGCCAATGCTCGCGTTCGAGTAGAGTAACACTGGCTTCCCCCTCCCATGTCCTTATTAGTACGTGTTGGTGAGGTGATGTCCGTGTTCGCGAAGGGAACCCCCCCCCCCCTTCTCTTATACACCTCTTGATG
>ML257938.1:0-19069 GCA_005239495.1 Nicotiana undulata | reverse complement strand
CCGCGAGGGGCCCCCCCCCCCCCCCCCTTATACTTCACGTTCGCGTCCAGCCCTTCGCGTTCGTGGAGAGTAAATTCCACCCCTAGCCTAGCTTACTCTTCGCGATCGCAAAGAAGAAAACACTAGATAACAGAAGAAGCTAAGGAAAACCAGAATTTCTAAGTTTCAAAACATTTGTAGTTTATCCGAAACTCACCCGAGCCCCCGGGGCTCCAAACCAATTATGCACACAAGTCCAAAAATATTATACGAACTCGCTCGCGTGATCAAAGCACCATAATAACACCTAGAACTACGAATCAGATACCAAAGCGAATGAAATTTTTAATAAAACTTAAGAACTTTCATTTTAACAACCGGACTCCCAAATCACGCCATTTCCACTCCGTTTTGTACCAAATTCTGCAGAAAAGTCATAAATACAGTAATGAACCTATGCCAAGCTCCGAAACCAACATTCGGACCCGGCAGCAAGTTAAACTTCAATCAAATTTATAAATTCTTTAAACTTTTAAACTTCGAATTTTCAACAAATTGCGACAACTCGAGCTAGGGACCTCCGAATTCAATTCCGGACATACGCCCAAGTCCCAAACCATAATACAGACCCGCTGAGACTGTCTAAACACGGATCTGGGTCCGTTTGCTCAAAACGTTGACCGAAGTCAACTCAAACGAATTTGGAAGGCATGAATTCACATTTTAATCAATTTTTCACATAAAAGCCTTCCGAAAAAGGACACGGACTACGTACGCAAACCAAGGAAGGATAAAAGGAGTTATTTGAGGTTTCGAAACACAGAACTAAGGGTTAAATTTCTAAATGACCTATCGGGTCATCACATTTTGAGCCCTAAAAGATTTTTTTTTTTTTGTTTTGTTTGGTTTATCACTTAAATATATTTGGAGCTTTAGGAATATAAATACGAATTACAAGTTTTTCGAATTCTTACTTTACGCTTAATGAATCAATTTATAGAGATACAAATATTTATAGTTTGTTTTAGATTGTAAGTTTTAAAAGTCTTTTTAATTAAAATTTATGTCGAGTCAAACACCGCCATAAAAAATAAAATAGAAATTAATATGAAAGCACTTGGTGATGAACTTCGCAGGTGACAAGACCACTGTAAAATTATGATATAACTTACGCAATTTGTCGATTTTGTCTTCACTATACAGTGTGTTGATTTTGTCTTCATTATTTGAATGAACTAAATTGTACATATCGTACTGCAGGTAAATAAGAATTCTTACCAATGAGACGTGCAATGCTAAAAACCGATGCCTACTACGCCGGCTCCAATGTTATTGAAGGTAAGGGCCTGTACCTTAGGTCCCCAAATATTTGGGGCTCCATTTTTAAAATAATAAATTTATAAGTATTTAATAAATAATATTTAGTACTTTAAATATAGAAATAGAATTTTTAATACAAAGAAAGATTTTTTTAGAGATATAAATAAAGTAATAACTTAACTTACTTAAAAATGAGTAGAATAGTTTTCCTAACATTTTAATTTTTCACTATTTACTTCTTCATTAGATAACGTGTAAAAATATTACTCTCTTCCTTAATTGTCCAAGTCAATATTTAATTTATATATATATATATATATCAGTGTACTATTTATACCACACTAAATTCTAGAAATACTCTTAATAAATTTGGCAAAAGTTGTGCGTTTAATTCCAAAGCACAAGAAGTAGTATACAATATCTCGGACCAGAAAGTTTTTTCTGGTACTTGCGGGAGAGATCTTACATCGAATTAAGATGAGATCAACTTCTTACAATTTTTAGAAGAATCTATTCGTAACAGAGTTAAGATTCTTTTTAATTTCCTTTTCTAATCATGTTTTTCTATTTACTCTTCGATAATGTTTATCTATGATCTGATTATGAGAAGGACGGAAGGTATTTCTATTCTGAACTCCAGAAAATTTGTAGTTGAAGGAGTTATAGATGGGGATGGGATGGGTGATTTTCACATTACAATTGTATAATGTACATTACATTCTACAGCCCTTGACCTTTGATCGCAAATATGATTTCAATTAAGGTGGAGATTGATGGTTGTGTCCGCAAAAGATGCAATTATGAAAGTGTGCAAATAATCATGTGCATATATGGTTTCAATTAAGGTGGAGAATGATGGCATCCAATAAAGATAGATTCACGTCAATGCAACAAAAAAATGCATCTACATCCACTGTTGTTCTATTGTAAAGGGTTTGAAAATTTTAATTCTAGTGTTTTCAAGGAAATGTTTCACAACAGATCAAGAACAAGTTTGTTAATTAGTTTAATGTTCGTCGCTTTAAATACTTTTATACACGTCAGTGCTGGCCTGATTTCTGACCATCTGTGAAGAGGGTGTAACAACTCGGCCGGTCGTTACGAGAATCATAGTCTCGTTCCCCCCATTTTCTACTTCTTTTTTTAAGGCTGTTATATGTCTTATCGGGTTGGTTAGTTCGGGTCCGGAGTGATTTCGAGGTGAATTAAGACACTTAGTCTCTTAATTGGAAGCTTAAGTTAAAAAAGTCTACCAGATATCGACTTATGTGTAAACGGCCTCGAATTTGAATTTTGATGGTTCCGTTAGCTCCGTTAGGTGATTTTGGACTTAGGAACACGTCCGAAACGCGATTTGGAGGTCCGTAGTAGAATTAGGCTTGAATTGGCGAAAATTGGAATTTTGGCGATTTTGGCCAGCATTGGATATTTTTTATATCGGGGCCGGATTTAATTTCCGGGAATGGAGTAGGTTCGAGGTGTCATTTATGACTTGTGTGCAAAATTTAAAGTCAATCGGATGCGGTTTGGTAGGTTTCGCAGTCGTTTGTGGAATTCGAAAGTTTAGAAGTTCTTTAGGCTTGAATCCGAGTGCAATCGGCATTTTGATGTTGTTTTGAGTGATTCGAATGTTCGACTAAGTTTGTATTGGGTTATATGACTTGTTGGCATATTTGGTTGAGGTCCAGGGGGCCTCGGGGTGAATTCGGGTGGTTATCGGACTTGGTTACAACTTGGTAAAGCTGCTGAAGTTGGCTGTCTTGCGAGGGGGATAGCCGTAGGTGCGGCGGGATGGGCGCAGATGCGGGTAAGGCTAGGCTGGGAAGGAAGCACAGGTGCGAGAGATTTAGCGCATCTGCTAGCCTGCATATGCGATGTTGAGCAGTAGATGCGGAAGAGTGGATCTTGGACATTTTCGCAGAAGCGGAAGGTGGGCGACAGAAGCGACTCCGCAGGTGCGAGACCTGGAGCGCAGGTGCGAGCCCAGTGGACTTAAGTGAATTCCGCAGGTGCATATCTATTGTTGCAGGAGCAGCTTCGCAGGCGCGAAAAGTCTAGGCAGAAGGCTTAAAAGCAAGGGTTCGCGATTTTAGTATTATTTCAACATTTTGGACTCGGACGTAGGTGATTTTGGAGATGCTTTTCGAGGGGATTATTGAAGTAAGCTTCTTGAACTCGTTTTGGATCATAAATCTTGTTTACCCACTTATTTCCCCACCTAATTAGCGAGATTTTGAAGTGAAATTTGGAGGTTTAGGGCTTGAGAATTAGAGAGTGAATTTTAGGGATTTTGGTGACCAAATGATGTCGGATTTTTATGAATTTAGTATGGTTATACTCGCGAGTGAATTGGCTTTCGGATTTTGTGACTTTTGTCTGATTTCGAGACGTGGGTCCGGGGGCGGGTTGAGCCGATTTCAGAATTTGGGCTATAATTTAGTAGTTTTCTTGTGGAATTGATCCCTTTAGCCTATATTGATCATCTCGTACTATTTGTGGCTAGATTTGGGGCTTTTGGAGACTGATTCGAGAGGCAGGGGCATTTCGGGTTAGGATTCTGCGCAGTTAAGATAAGTAACATTGTTAAATTTGGTCTTGAGGGTATGAAACCCCGGAATTTGGTATGATGTGACTATTTGGAGGTGACGCACATGCTAGGTGACGGGCGTGTGAGCGTGCACTGTGAGGGATTGTGACTTGGTTCGTCCCGTGAGACTGTAAAGCGAATATCATATTGTTGCTTACATGTTTTCCTTGTCTTCTAGCAATTTGACTACATTTCATGTTAGAAATCATGCTTAGGCTATGTATTGGTGTTGTAGAGACCCGCAGGAGTCGTGATACATGTTGAATCTTCCTGCTCATTGTTATTGTACTCAGTCGTGGCATTTCTTGTATATTATACCTTAATCTCTGATATTCTCTGTTGATACATTATAGCATTCTGATTTGGGCTGATTCTGTTTTCATTACTGAGGGTCGTGAGACTAGAGAGGTTCATGACTAAGTGAGGTCGAGGGCCTGTTGTGAGGTATAGATACCGTAGCACGTGAGTTTTCTGTGTGAATCATGATGTTTATGCTTAGCACGTGAGTTGTCCGTGCAGATTCTAATATAATATTGTAGGACGTGAGATGTCCGTGCGGATCTTGATATGTTACGATATCACGTGAGTTGTCCGTGCGGATTATAGAGCTTGGGATGTAGGAGCCCCTCCGGAGTCTGTACACCCCCAGTGAGTGCATGTACCTATTGAGTGTGTATATTGAGGGCTGAGAGCCGAGTGTTGAGCTATTGAGAGCTGGAGTGATTGTACCCTGAGAGGTTGCATTTGTCTTCCTTGTTGCTGCATTTAGCTGATTCATGCTACTGTTCTAAACTTCCAAAAAATACTATAACTGGTTTTACTTGAGCTTAGTAAATATGCAACTGATTTGACTCATATTGCTGGTATGGACTCATGTCTATCTTCATTGTTGAAAATTACTGAAATGAACTGTATTGTATAGCTCGTCACTTCTTCTCAGTTCCTTATTTATTTATGTTACTTGTTGAGTTGGTTGTACTCATGCTACACCATGCACTTCATGTACAGATCCAGGCGTGCACAACAGAGGTCGTTGAGTTCGTGCGCGATCGGGTATCATTGATACTTAGACACTATTTTTATTAGACTGGCTATCTAGATGCTCATGACTTGGTGACACTCTGATATTTGGGACTATCTTTCCGCATTATATTTTGAGTCACACTTCTATTTTTATGAAAATCCCGTTAAGTAAAAGGTTTTTGCTTTATCTTTTGTGAAATGTTAAAGTATTTTTAAAATCGGCTTGCCTAGTACCACCGATAGACGCCATCACGACAGGTTATAGTTTTAGGTCCGTTACTGAGGGATTAATACTAGATTTATTTGGAGAATCTGAAAGTACTCATATACTATTTGTTTCCCTTTACGATGTTCTTTTCTCTAGAATGTTTGGCAATTTTAAGATTTTAGATGTTTTTTTCTCCTCTTGAGAATAATTTCACCTCTAATGGTGTCGGATGAAAATTTTCTTTTTATATCTTAAAAATGTGAAATAAGAACCTAAATTAAATTTATATATATAAATTTATTAATTCTTTCTCAATTAAATTTACAAAACAAATTATAATTGATATCTTTTGTGACCACGCGAAGCGCAGAAAAATTTACTAGTCTCTTCATATTTCAAAAACCTCTACATATTTTATGTCTTTCTCTTTGATATTCTTATTTTCTTTCTTTCTCCAGAATTTCATTAGTCCAAGTATTCAACAATACTTTTAAACTTCCAATGGTTCTATACTTCTATGCTTTATAAAAACCAAGATTAACAATTTCTCAAAAAAGATTAAATGATGAATTGGCTATATTATCAATTGAAAAAAATTGTTAGAAAAAATTGATTATAAAACGATTATTAACAATTTTGTATCTCAAACATTAGAAAAATAGACTTTAAATAAGAACAATCTTATAATTTTTTTTTAAAATTTGAGGCCACATATTAAATTTTGGCTTTAGGTCCGCATGTTCTTAAGCCGCCACTGCTGCTACGTACCCTAATTTGACGAGAGAAACAAACGTCAAATCACGTACTACAGCAATGGGAGTGTTGGATCGCTGTCCAACTGTTTAATTCTATTAAGAGCATTACATATCATATGGTGCTTTGGGACAACTATTAGAAAGGACGACCAATACATGCTAACGCACATGCAGCTGGTTTATTATTCCTAAGGCGGATATATATATATATATTTATTTATTTATTTGTATGTGGACGTAAAAGATGCACTAACTAGAGGAAAATGACACTAACTGTGTACGTCATGCAATAATAAGATAAATAAAATTACAAGAACTATAGATGAAGATAGCATTCTTATTTAATGAGACATTTCCAGGCTATATCAAGTACGATGCTAGCAGAAAGGGTATGAATAAGAGCCATTGATCTAAGCTATCAAAGTTTGTTAATGGATAAAAGCAGATGAGAGGCGGATTCATAATATAATATTATATATGAGTTCTGGACCAGTAGTGTATGCCGGACTTTTTACAAGCGGTATAAAAATGAAGTTACAAATCCGTAATAAGATCATATTGAAAACACCATTCTTTCTAGTACGTTCCTATAACTCTCCTTGACAAGTTTTCATTTGAAATATACCTCCATAATAGTCGATTCAAGAATAACATCTTTTACACCACCTATTCACTGGTGCATGTTGGGATCAATGTTTCTCGACTTGGACCAAGGGCCGATCTCCATATCCATTTTGACAAATATATAGCTAATGAGGTAGGTTAAAATGAACTGCAAAAACAAATAATTAAAGACGAATGAGGCATGCATCCGACCAGCAAGCTGTCTACATTGGTTTTTGTTGAGCGGCGTTCTTTAATTTAATTTAGCTAAATGGGTGGAAATGGTTGACAAGTGAGTGAAATCGTATTTCTATATAGTTTTGGAGTCCGTTAGTTGTAATATGTTAAAAGTCGTTGTGATTCATTTGGTTGAACAATATGTCAATAGTGACGTTGTCTCAAGGTGTTGATTTCTCGGCCAGTCACTCAACTAATGAAAATTATGCAAAAATTACTTCTTTTTTTATTTTTACTTTACAATAGAAATTACCTTTATTTTGGTCATTTCACCTACAAAGTTTCTTTCAATAAAAAAAGTCACTATATTTTTGTAACGACCCGACCGGTCGTTCCGTTGATTTTGCGCTATTATTCCTGTTTTTGCCTTGTCATGTATTGGTTATACTATGTACGATGTGTTGCAGTCGGATGGTTCGGGTTCGGAGCGGTTGTGGTGAGAATTGAGACACTTAGTCTCTAAAAGTAGCTTTATAATTGAAAAAGTCAACCGGGAGTTGACTTATTGGTAAACGATCTCGGAATGCGGATTTTATGGCTCGGATAGCTTCGTAAGGTGATTTGGGACTTAGGAGTGTGTTCGGAATATTTTTGCGATGTCTGGTGTAGAATTAGACTTGAATTGGCAAAAGTTAGTTTTTGGTGATTTTCGGCCGGCAGTGGAAAATAGGCTATCGGGGTGGGAATGGAATTCCGGAAGTTGGAATAGGTTCGTAATGTCATTTTGGATACGTGTGCAAATTTTTAGGTCAATCGGAAGTGTTTTGGATGGTTTCGGCATCGTTTGTGGAACTTAGAAATTTCAAAGTTCATAGGCTTGAATTTGATGTGATTTTGGTGTTTTTGCGTTGTTTTTGGTGTTTCGAAGGCTCGACTAAGTTTGAATGATGATATGGGATATGTTGGTAGGTTTGGTTGAGGCCCCGAGGGCCTCGGGTATGTTTCGGACAAACGGGCATTTTCGAGCCTTAGAGAATTGTTGGTTTTCTGGTTTTTGTCCAGCAGGAAATCCTTCTCTGCGATCGCGTGAGAAGAACCGCGATCGCGTAGTTCAAGTTGAGGGGAGCAGGATTTTACTCTCTACGATCACATAAGTGTGTTCGTGGTCACAAAGGTTGGGCGGCTTAAGCAGTGCGATTGCGTAGAGATAGAGAAGCGCGTGTGGGTGTGGCCAGTTGTGCTACACGATCGCGTGGGTAGGTTCGCGATCGCGTGGGTTTAAGTCATAAGGAATCGCGATCACGTGGTGATAATCACGTAAGGTAAATAATTGAGGCTGTGGAATTGTTCTCCGCGATCGCGATGAAGGAAATGCCTGGGCAGTATTAAATAGTCAAGTCCGCGACCCTTCTTCACCTTTTCCACCATTCTTATACGAGATTGAAGCTTTTGAGAGGTTTTTGAGGAAACCAAAGGGGAATCACTTGGAGGTAAGATTCTTGAATTCATAACTCGATTATATGTGATTAAATACCTAATTAGTGGTGATAATTTGGGGAAAATCAGTGTAAAAGGGGGTAATTAGGGCTTGAGATTAAGAGACCTTCTAATAGGGATTTGAGGGGTCATTTGAACTCCGATTTCAGTGTTCTTGATATGTATAGACTCGTGAGAGGATGAGGATCATTATGGTATAAATTTTATCAAGTTCCGAGATGTGGGCCCGGGGGTCGGGTTTAGCCAATTTCGAGAACTGTGCCTAATGTTGATATTTTTCGATTGGTTTCATCTCACTAGCATATTTTGATGTGATAAATTTGGTTTTGATAGATTCGGAGCATTTAGGAGCCGATTCGAGGGGCAAAAGTATTGCGAAGTAGGTTTTCGGGCTGGTTTGAGGTAAGTAATGACTTTAAATCTTGTCCTGAGGGTGTGAAACCCCGGACTTAGCATCTTCTCACTGTTTGGAGTGACGCACACACTGGATGATGAGTGGTTGGCGTGCACTGATTAGGGATTCAGACTTGGTCCTTCCCGTGGCAACTATGAGTTGCGTAATTATTTCAAAATCATATGATAACTTGTGTTTTAAGACTATTACCGTATTTTTGGGTTGTACGCCATGTTTGGGGCCTTGTGCCAACCTGTTTGAACCCCTTGGGGGATATTTACTACTATTCCTCACTATGTTGATTCATGTTTTACACTCAGTCATGCTATGTTTAAATGATTTCAAAACTCAGTCTTATTTACATTGTTAGTGATTTAAAATGATATTTTGGGTCGAGTACCCCGTTTTACTAATAGCCCGAGCGGCGTTTTGAGCGGTTTCTGACTGAGTGAGGCCGAGGGCCATTGTTGTGAGGATATTATGGATCGGGCTGCGTGCCGTAGCATGTCACATTTTATATGATGACTGAGTGAGGCCAAGGGCCTGATTTGTGAGGATATGATATTGGATCGGCTGCACGCCGCAGCATGTTACGCTGTTATGATATGAGAGAGGCCGAGTGCCAGAGTGATTGAGGCCATGATTTGGCTTCTTATAGCGCTTGGGTTGTAGGATCCCCTCCGGAGTTTGTACACCCCGAGTTAGCGCAGGTACCTACTGAGTGCGAGTGCCGGGTGCCGAGCGACGAGTGATTGGGAGGCATGAGTGACAGTGAGGTTGCCCGAGGGGCTGATGCTGAGTGATTGTGAGGTATGCTGAGTGACTAATTCTGAGTGGTGACTTGCCCGGGGGGCGGTTTATGATACTTGCTTTACCTGAGTGAATATTTATGATTCATTTCATCTTAAAACTAATACTTTTTGGGTATTTCACTGAATTTTACTAGAAACTATATGTTTTTCAAAGGAGATTTTCTGAAATTTGCTTTTCAAGCGTACTGATTTAATGTATACACTGTTGGAAAGAAAGACTGTTTATTGTGACTTGATGATTTGATCCTGTGTATTTTCTTACTACTCAAGACCTGATTTATTTTCATTACTACTGTATTGGCGTACTCATCATTACTCTCTGCACCTCTGTGTGCAGATTAAGGTGCTGGTGCCGATCACTAGATTTCTTATTACGCGTGGAGCCGGAGTTGGGACATCGAGGTAGCTGTTCAGCGCTCACAGCATCTCTGTTTCCCTTCCTTGTTTTGTACTAGTTTCCCTGTTCCAAGATTTATGTATTGTGACAGTAGTATCCTTGGTAGTATTTTTAGATGCTCGTGACCTGTTGGCTCCGGATCTTGGGAATGGTTGTAGATGGTTTAGCTTGTTTGTTTTGCTTTAAAAATTTAAGGATTTATATACGTTTTATGAAATGTTGATAACGATTTGGGAAATTTTGAAAGGAAAAATGTAAATATGTGATTGTTGGCTAGCCTAATTCCACGATAGGCGCCATCACGCTCGGTTTAGGATTTGGGGTAGTGACAAGTTAGTATTAGAGCACTAGGTTACATAGGACTCAACGGTCATGAGCAGGTTTAGTAGAGTCTTGCGGATCGGCACGGAGACGTCTGTACATATCTTCAAGAGGTTGCAGAACCCTTAGGAAACATCCCACATTCTTGAATTCCTGTCGTGCGAATCCATTTTATTCAGCCAAAAGCGTAACTCCTTGAATTCCTTTCGTGTATTCGAATGTGCACGTGAGCGCTTGGTATCAGCTGTACATCGACGGCTTGTGACTTCCATGGATGAGATGTGATTTTTAGCATGTTAATAATGGGCCAGTCTGGAGGACTTGAGGCCGGATTCTGTCTGTGACTTGATGTCACAACCCCAATTCCTAACAGGTCGTGATGGCGCCTATCGTGGAACTAGGCTAGCCAACCATCACATAACTACACATTTGTTCTATTATAATATTTCGAAAATAAATAATAATCAGCAAAATAAGCAATTAAAATTTTTCTCTAAGTCTTTAAGCAAATATAATATAATCTACTGTCTAAACAAAACCCCCAAGACTGGAGTCAACCGATCACGAGCATCTAAGAATAAAATATAACTCTACTAATGTCATAACCAATGTCTAGGAATGAAATACTAAGACTCATAAAGGAAGAGAAATTGAGAAGCTGCGGACGCTGGACAGCTACTTCAAAGTTGATGACAACGAACTCGGACGACTACTGCTCCGAACCAGTACCTGGATCTGCACACAGGGGTGCAGGGAGTAATGATAGGTACGCCAACTCAGTAGTAATGAAAATAAATCACAGTCTGAAGTATATGAAACACACAGCACAAAACACCAATCCACAAAACAGTAAAACATCAAGTCTTAATATAGTATACATAAGTTCGAAAACCAATTTCCAAAAAATCCTTTGAAACAAGTATATTTTTACAATATGTCTCAGTAAAACTCTCAATAATATCAGTTTGAAAAATGAAGTGAATCATAGTCAAAAACTCAGTAAAATATCATCATAAAATTGTCCCTCGGGCCATAATCATCACTCGTAACAATTTCCCTCAGCATCTCACCATCACTCAGTATCAGCCCCACGGGCAACCTCACTGTCACTCTCAGGCACTCGACCTCTCTCATATCATAACATCCTCACAATGGTGGCATTCGGCCTCACTCAGTCAGACACTCTCGGCATGCCACTCGGGCCATGAATAAAATGGGGTTCTCGGCCCAAAATAGTATTTCATTTCAAGAAATAGTAATATTATCAAATAAGAGTGTCAACAATTTCACAAGAAAGACTGTGTGTAAATCATAGTTTCAAAGTAGTGAGAATATCAGTAAAATAGCCCCCAAGGGGTTAAAAACAGGTCGGCACTAGGCCCCAAACATGGCTTAAGGCCAAGTATAACAAAACATAGTGATACTAATAAACATATGCTTTAGAAGCAGTTTCGCAACTCAATAGTTGCCTAAAGGAACATATTTCAAAATTTCCAATTCGTGCATGCCCCACACTCGTCATCCAGTGTGTGCGTCACTCCAAATCAGTGAAAGGATGTAAAGTCCGGGGTTTCATACCCTCAGGACAAGATTTAAAGACATTACTTACCTCAAACTAGCCCGAAAAGCTACTCCACAACCCCCTTGCCTCTCGAATCAACTTCCGAGTGCTCCAAATCTATAAAGATCAGATTTTTCTCATCAAATTATGCTAAGGGAATGAATTCCAATTGAAAAATATCAGTTTTAGCACAAAACCCGAAATTAGCCAAAACCCGACCCCCGGGTCCGCGTCTCGGAACTCGACAAATTTTATACCAAAATGTTCTTCATCATCTCACGAGTCCGTACATATAAAGAACTCAAAAATCGGAGTTCGTTTGACCCCTCAAATCATCCCTAAAAGGTCTCATAATCTTAAGCCCTAACTTCACATTTTTCTACTGATTTCCATAAATTAAACACTGTTAATTTGGTCCTTAATCACATATAATCGAGTTTTAGGGTCCAAAATCCTTACCTCAATGAAGAACAATGGTTTCCTCTCTTCAAAATCGCCTCAAAAGGTCTCTTCCCGTTCAAAAATGGTGGAAAAGTGGGTTATGGTCGCGGAGGGTTTATTTAAATACTGCCCAGTTCTTTCTTCATTGCGATCGCGGGAGTTCCCACGTGATCGCGAAGAGCAATTTCAACTGACCCTCGAAAGACCTTACGCGATCGCGGAACCTCACACGCGACCGCGATTCAACCGGAACTCAACCCCACGCGATCGCAACCCATCACACGCGATCGCAAAGAACACTGGCCCCTCTCCAACAAGCGCCTCACTAACCCTACGCGATCGCGCCAAGACCCAAGCGATCGCACATACCAACATTGCTCCCCTACGCGATCACAGTCCTGCTCTTGTGATCGCGATGCACAAAATAGCTTGACCCTCAGATTACTCTACGCGATCGCGACCATTGCTACACGATCGCGATGAACAATTCCCTGCTGCAATAACACCAGAAAAACAACAGTCTTTTCAAGATAAAAAATGCATGTTAACCATCCGAAATCAATCCCGAGCCCCTCGGGACCCCAACTAAACATACCAACACATCAAGTATGATCATTCAAACTTAATTGTACTCTCGAAACACCCAAAATAACATCGAAACACCAAAATCACACCGGATTCAAGCCTAAGAACTTTGAAATTTCTAAATCCACCAACAATGCCGAAACTATCCAAAACACATCCGATTGACCCGAAATTTTGCAGACATATCCAAAATGACATTACGAATCTGTTCGAACTTCTGGAATTCCATTTAGACCCTGATAGCCTATTTTCCAATGCCGACCGAAAATCACCAAAAACTAATTTCCACCAATTCAAGCCTAATTCTACACCAGACATCACAAAAATATTTTGAACACACTCCTATGTCCCAAATCACCTAACGAAGCTATCCGAGCCATAAAATTACATTCTGAGGTCGTTTACCAAAAAGTCAACTCTCAGTTGACTTTCCAACTATAAGGCTATTTTTAAAGACTACATGACTAACTTCTCACTATAACCATTATGAACCAGAGCCAACCGAATCTAACACATCATAAACAGTATAACCAACATATGACAAGGAAATAACAGTGAATATAATACAGGTTCTACGTAATGATCGACCGGGTCGTTACATTCTCCCTCTCTTAAACAAACGTTCGTCCTCGAACGGGTCTAGAAACATACCTGGAGTCTCAAACAAGTGAGGATATCTGCTCTGCATCTCCTGCTCGGTCTCCCAAGTAGCCTCCTCCACTGGCTGACCTCTCCACTGTACCTTCACTGAAGCTATATTCTTGGACCTCAACTTTCTGACCTAACGATCCAAAATTGCTACTAGCTATACCTCATATGACATGTCACCCTCGAGTTGAACTGTGCTGAAGTCTAAAACATGAGACGGGTCACCAACATACTTCCAGAGCATCGACACATGAAATACCGGATGAACACTCGACAAGCTGGGTGGCAAGGCAAGTCTATAAGCCACCTCTCCAATCTTCTGAAGTACCTCAAAAAGACCAATAAACGGGGGACTCATCTTTCCCCTCTTTCCGAACCTCATAACACCCTTCATGGGTGATACCTTCAGCAGTACCTTATCATCTTCCATAAAATACATATCCCGGACCTTCCAGTCTGCATAACTCTTATGCCTAGACTGCGCCGTGCGAAGTCTCTCCTGAATCAACTTCACCTTCTCTAACGTATCATGAATCAGATCTGTGCCTAATAGCCTAGCCTCACCGGGCTCGAACCAACGAACTGGAGATCTACACCTCCTATCATATAAAGCTTCATACGGAGCCATCTGAATACTGGATTGGTAGCTATTATTATATGCAAATTCCGCAAGTGGCAGCAGCTGATCCCATGAACCACCAAAATCAATCATACAAGCACGCAACATGTCCTCCAAAATCTGAATAGTCCGCTCCGACTGCCCGTCAGTCTGAGGATGAAATGTTGTGCTCAACTCTACCTGAGTACCCATACCTCTCTGTACGGCCCTCCAAAACTAAGATGTGAACTGAGTACCTCTGTCAGAAATGATAGAAACCGGAACCCCACACAATTAGACAATCTCCTTGATGTAAATGCCAGCTAACCGCTCCGAAGTATAAGTAGTACTGACATGAATGAAGTGCGCGGACTTGGTCAATCTATCCACAATGACCCAAATAGCATCAAAACCCTTTGAAGTCCGTGGAAGCCCAACTACAAAGTCCATAGTGATCCGCTCCCACTTCCACTCCGGAATATCTAACCTTTGAAGTAATCCACCTGGTCTCTGGTGCTCATACTTGACCTGCTGGCAGTTGAGACACCGTGCTACATACTCAACAATATCTCTCTTCATCCGCCTCCGCCAATACTGTTGTCTCAGATCCTGATACATCTTCGCGGCACCCGGATGGATGGAATACCGCGAGCTGAGGGCCTCTGCTAATATCAACTCTCGAAGACCATCCACATTGGGCACAGAAATACGGCCCAGCATCCTCATAACACTGTCATCACTGATAGTCACATCCCTGGCATCACCTCGACGGACCCTATCCTGAAGTACTAACAAATGCGGGTCATCATACTGCCAAGCTCTAATCTGATCATAAAGAGAAGACTGGGAAGCCATGCTAGCTAATATCCGAGGAGGGTCTGAAAAATCCAATCTCACCAACTGACCCGCTAAAGCATGAACATCAAGTGCTAAAGGTCGCTCTGCTGCTCAAAGGTAAGCTAGACTCCCCAAACTCTCGGCCCTACAACTCAAAGCATCGGCCACTGCATTGGACTTCCCCGGATGATACAAAATAGTGAGGTCATAATCCTTGAGAAGCTCTAACCATCTCCTTTGACGCAAATTCAAGTCCTTCTGCCTCAGCAGATACTGCAAACTACGATGATCAGTGAAAATATCTCATTGTACCCCATACAAGTAATGACGCCAAATCTTTATGGCATGAACAATGGAAGCTATCTCAAGATCGTGCACTGGATAATTCTTCTCATGCACCTTCAACTGTCTGGACGCGTAGGCAATCACGCTACCGTCTTGCATCAATACCGCTCCCAAACCAACTTTAGAAGCATCACAATAGACTGTATAAGAACCCGAACCAGTAGGAAAAACCAATACCTGAGTTGTGGTCAATGCTGACTTGAGCTTCTGAAAGCTCTCCTCACACTCATCAGACCATCTGAATGGAGCACCCTTCTGGGTCAATCTGGTCAAAGGCGAAGTAATAGAAGAGAACCCTTCCACAAAGCGACGGTAATATCCCACCAAACCAAGGAAACTCCTAATCTCTGAAGCTGAGGACAGTCTGGGCCAACTCTGCACCGCCTCTATCTTCTTCGAATCAACCTGAATACCCTCACTAGACACCACGTGCCCCAAGAAAGCTACCGAACCAAGACAAAACTCACACTTGGAGAATTTTTCATAAAGTTTCTCCTTCCTCAACCTCTGTAACACAACTCTCAAATGATAAGCATGCTCTTCCTAGATACGAGAATACACCAGGATGTCATCAATGAACACAATGACGAAAGAATCAAGGTAAGGCTAAAACACACTGTTCATCAATTGCATGAAAGCGGCTGGGGCATTGGTCAGCCCAAATGACATAACCAGAAACTCATAAAGACCATATTTGGTCTTGAAAGTAATCTTCGGAATGTCAGAATCCCAAATCTTCAACTAGTGATATCCGGACCTCAAGTCAATCTTGGAGAACACTCTAGCTCCCTGAAGCTAGTCAAACAACTCATCAATACGGGGCAAAGGATACCGGTTCTTTATCGTAACCTTATTTAGCTGCCTATAATCGATACACATGCGCATGGAGCCATCCTTCTTTTTCACAAACAACACCGGTGCACCCCAAGGTGACACACTAGGCCGAATGAACCCCTTATCTAAGAGTTCCTGAAGCTGCTCTTTCAATTCTTTCAACTCCGCTGGTGCCATGCGGTAAGGTGGAATAGAGATAGGCTGGGTGTCTGGCACAAGGTCAATACCAAAATCAATATCCCTGTCAGGTGGCATGCCTGGCAGGTCGGCAAGAAATACGTCCGGAAAATCACGGACCACAGGAACAGAATCCACAGAAGGAGTCTCACTACTAACATCCCGCATAAAATCAAAGTAAGACTCACACCCTTTATCAACCATACACTGAGCCTTCAAATAAGAAATCACTCTGCTAGGCACATGCTCTATAGACCCTCTCCACTCAACTCTCGAAACTCCGAGCATAGCTAGGGTCACGGTCTTAGCATAACAATCAAGGATAGCATGACATGGGGATAACCAATCCATGCCCAGAATAACATCAAAATTAGCCATACTGAGTAACATCACGTCCACTCGGGTCTCCAGACCCCCAATAGATATAAGACACGACCGATACACACGGTCCACAATAATAGTATCGCCCACCTGAGTCGACACATGAACATACGTAACTAAAGACTCACGGGGCATATTCAGAAAGTGAGTAAAATAGGATGAGACATAAGAGTACGTGGAACTAGGGTCAAATAAAGCCAAAGCATCACCGTGACAAACTGAGATAGTACCTGTGATCACCGCATCTGAGGCCATAGCATCATGCCTAGTCGGAATGGCATAAATACGTAGTTGGCCTCCACATGCTCGACCTCCCCCTCTAGGGCGGCCTCTAGCTGCCTGACCACCACCCCTGGCTGCCTGGGTAGGTGGTGAAGTGAATGGGGATGATGTCGAGGGCTGAACCCTCTGCTGAGATGAACTACCAGCACGACGAGGACACTGCCTCCACGTATGTCCGAAATCTCCACACTCAAAACAACCACTTGGAGATGGAGATGGAGCATGAAGAGAACCCATGCCACTATGATAACCGCCGGATGAACCACACATAGAAGAACTCTTATATGATGATGCTCTAGAGGAACTCTGAGCTGGAAGGGATCTAAAAGATGAACGTCCCTGATGAGAACTGCGAGGACCCTGCCCAGAAGATGCGCCACTATAAGCTTGGCGAGCTGGCTGTGGAGGTCTAAATGGACGACCTCTGCTGTGCTGAAACTGTCCTCTGGGAGGGGCACCACTGAAGCTACCTGATCCCCGAGGCGTCTTGGCCTCCCTCTCCTCCCGAGCAATGTCAACTACCTGCTCAAATGTAGCTCCAGACACTCTCTCCCTGGTCATCAAAATTCGAAGCTGATACGTGAGACCATATACAAACCTCCTGATCCTCTCCCTATCAGTAGGGACAAAATCAGAAGCATGTCAAGCCAACTCAGAATATCGCATCACGTATGTAACTGACAACTCTCCGTGGAGCAGCTGCTCAAACTGCCTGCACTGCTCTTCTCTGTGGAACTAAGGAACATACTTCTCTAAAAGGATCATGGAGAACTGCTGCCAGGTGAGTGGTGCTAAACAAACCGGCCTGCGCCTCTCGAATGCCTCCCACCAAGTGAAAGCAGCACCCGCAAATTGAAATGTAGCAAATGAGACCCCATTGGTCTCCAAAATACCAGCAGTATGTAGTATCCTCTGGAACTTATCCAGAAAACCTTGGGCATCCTCACCCTCTGTGCCGCTGAAAGTCGAAGGCTGAAGTCTACTGAACCTCTCCAGCCTACGCTGCTCATCCTCGGTCATAGTTGGGACTACATAGTCCTGAACTGGGGCAATCGGCTGGGCTGGGACTACCCCCGGTGCCTGAATACCCTGTACAACCTGCTCAGGTCCCTGGGCAGCTAGAGTCTGAGCCAAACTGGTACACACCATCAATATCTGAGCTAGAGTCTTCTGAAGAACCGGAATAACAATAGTCATTGCCGGTGCTTGAGCTTGTCCCGCTAGAGTACCCTCGGTGGGAACCTGATCCTAAATGATAAGGGGATCCTGTGGTACTGTCCCGGCTGTTGCGCGGGCTGGTCCCCTAACTCCACCACATCCTCGACCCCTTGTAGGTCTGGCTGGTGTCTGGTCATCCTGATCGGTAGTGCGTGTCCTCACCATCTATGAGAGAATGAAACAACAATAGTTAAGATTTCAAGAACCAATAAAATGGAACGAAAGAGTTCAAGAAAATGAGATTTTTCCTAAGAGTTATGTAGCCTCTCGAAGATAAGTACAGAAGTCTCTGTACCGATCCGCAAGACTCTACTAAACCTGCTCATGACCGTTGAGTCCTATGTAACCTAGAGCTCTGATACCAACTTGTCATGACCCCAATCCCTAACAGGTCATGATGGCGCCTACCGTGGAACTAGGCTAGCCAACCATAACAAAACTACACATTTGTTCTATTATAATATTTCAAAAATCAATAATAATCAGCAAAATAAGCAATTAAAATTTTTCTTTAAGTCTTTAAGCAAATATAATATAATCTACTGTCTAAATAAAACCCCCAAGACTGGAGTCAACCGATCACGAGCATCTAAGAATAAAATATAACTCTACTAATGTCATAACAAATGTCTTGGAATGAAATACTAAGACTCATAAAGGAAGAGAAATGGAGAAGCTGCGGACGCTGGACAACTACCTCGATATCCCAAAGCTGATGACAACGAACTCGGGCGACTACTGTTCCGAACCAGTATCTGGATCTGCACATAGGGGTGCAGGGAGTAATGATGAGTACGCCAACTCAGTAGTAATGAAAATAAATCATAGTCTAAAATATATGAAACACACAGCACAAAACACCAATCCACAAAACAGTAAAACATCAAGTCTCAATACAGTATACATAAGTTCGAAAACCAATTTCCAGAAAATCCTTTGAAAAAAGTATATTTTTCCAATATGTCTCAGTAAAAATCTCAGTAATATCAGTTTAAAAAATGAAGTAAATCATAGTCAAAAACTCAATAAAATATCATCATAAAACTGCCCATCGGGCCATAATCATCACTCGTAACAATTTCCCTCAGC
>ML257936.1:0-59653 GCA_005239495.1 Nicotiana undulata | reverse complement strand
TTGTGAGGAGACTGGTAATTCTGACTGAGTATGGGCCTAGAGCCAAATATTGAGATGATATACTCTTTGTGGGATTGATATATATATATAGCGCTTGGTCCATATCCTTGGCGGCCCCTCCGGAGTCTTTACACACCCAGTGAGCGCACATATATTGAGGGATGGATTTTCCTGGACATGGATTTGTCCGAGACATGACACATAGAGGGATGGATTTCCCTGGTACGGATTATGGATGAGTATGATATCCCGGAGATGGATTTCTCCAAAAGGCTGAATTGGCTTGCTCCCTCGGTACTTAGTGACTGAGTCACCACGTCGTACATGTTACAGGATGGATTTCCCTGGGCCAATGGCCAATTATGTGTACCGAGAGGACTACCTGTGAGAGTTGCATAATACATACACGACATTTAATTGTTATTTACGGATATTGTCACTGGTATACTCGGTTATTCCTGAATTATTCATTATTTGAACTATGATTTACGGAGGTTGAGTTCGTCACTACCTCCTCAAATCGTAGGTTGTTTTCGTTACTTACCTGCACACTGTGTGTGCAGATCCAGGTGCACCGAGATTTGACGCGGAGCGGTGATAGCAGCCATTCTCTCAGAGTCGACGAGGTAGCAGCTCGCGTTCGCCGTCCCGTCCCTCTTTTCCCTATTCTTCCCTTATGTATTAGAACTTTGAAACTTGAAACTTCAGTTGTATTATTCTCAGTTGTATGGATATTAGTAGCTCATGACTGTGTGACTCCAGATCCAGGGTGTTTGTTGGAGCTCATTTCTTTTGTTAGACGGTTTTAAATGATTAACAATGTTAGTATTTCTATGAATTGAGCCATCGATGAGTAAATTTCTCTAGTAAATGAATTGAGTATTGTTGTAACGGTTGGCTAGCCTGGTTCCACGACAGGCGCCATCACAACCCGGAAACGGGTCGTGACAGTGGTGTACTCATATTACGCTTCTGCAGATCCTTTTGTGCAAATTAAGGTACTTTTATCACGACCCGAAATCCCACATTCTGGCCGTGATGGCGTCTAACGTTGAACTCGCTAGACAAGCCAGCGTTCCAGTTGTTTCATTGATTTCTTTATTATTCACAATTGAAATAACGGTAATAAACTAGAACAACTATAATGAGAAGTGCGGAAGATAAGAAATTCAAAAACTTAAGTAATAAATGTTACGAAATTTCCATAAATACACCCCAGAACTGGTATCACAATCTGACGGACAGTCTAAGATTTACTAAGAATAAAGGTCTGAAATAAATAAGTACAACTGTCTCGGAGACAGAAAAGGAAAGGGATAGGAGGTGACGCCAAGGCGTGCGGACGCCTGCAGGACTACCTCAGTGTCGTGTGTGGACTGAAGGATACTCCCTCGATCACTGTCCACTAGATCTGGTACCGTAATCTACACAACATAAAAAAGTGCAGGTGTAGCATCAGTACAACCGACCCCATGTACTGAGTAAGTGCCGAGCCTAATCTCGGCGAAGTAGTGACGAGGCTAGGACACGACAACAAATAAACACCTATGCAATTCAATATTATAACAGAAATAATGACAGGAAGTAAGCAAGTATGTACAATAACGGGGGAGAGTATACTGGGGAAAAGGGGGAAACAATTCACTAAAATGACAGAACAAGATAACGGCTGAAATGTATAAATAACAACAGGAATTAACAATTCTGAACAAGTAAATAAACAGAAACGGCATGGCATGTCCCCTCGTTCTATAACCTCACAAAAACATTCGTCACGGAATGTCCCCTCGTGCACAAATAAACAATCGCTCGGCAAGGAATGTCCCCTCGTGCATAAATAAATATAAAAGCAACAGATTGACAGGAAAATAAACAACAATAAACCTTAAATACATAGAAATTTTCAACAAGAATACTACCGTCCCGGTAAGGGAACCAATCTCACCCAAAGGTACAACTTAACAAATAATCCTCAACCGAACGAATAACCAACAATATTCTAAGTCATGAATTACCCTCGAGTACATAACTTCCAAAGTGACAATTACTTCATTACACGGAGAATATCAACAGAAATCACATATATCACGAAATTCGACTCATGGGAATGCTTGACCACAACATAAAGGTACTCGTCACCTCACTTATACGTTGGACATGGAATTATCACATAGCAAATAAGACTCAATACCTATTCACTCAAGCTAAGATTAGGCCAAACACTTACCTCGACTCCAAGAATCCGAATCAAGCCTCTAGTACCGCTTTTCCTTTCGAACCCGACTCCGGAACAATCGTATCTAGACATAATTGACTCAATAACATCAATAAATGCTAAACAATTCAATTTCAAAGCTTAATTATAGAATTCCCAACATTCTTCCCAAAATTCCAAAATCGACCCCGGGGCCGCTTGGTCCAAACACGAGGTTCAGACCAAAATCCGATCACCCATTCTCCCACGAGCCCGAATATGCAATTTGTTTTGAAATCAGACCCCAAAACGAGGTCAAATTCCCAAATAATCAAAAAGCCCTAACTCTACCCAAAATTCCAACTCCTACCTTTGATTTCATATTTTTAGGCCTAGAATCAAATAGATGTTGATGAAAAATGGAAGATAACAATGTTAGAATCACTTACCTAAGAGGTTATGGTGGAAGAACTCTTCAAAAATTTCCTATGGGGTTTGGATAAGAAGAGGGTTGTGAAAAATGGCTAATTTCCCATATGGATTCTATTTTGGGCATTTTAAATAACTGGGCAAAAATGACCTTGGCGATCGCACAGGTCCCCTGCGATCGCGGATAGTACTGGGCTTAGACCTACGCGGTCGCGAATAATGGACTGTGATCGCAGAGCTTACTGACACGGACTTTCGCGATCACGGCTCAGGGTTCGCGTTCGCAGTGAACAAAGTAGTACCCAGCCCCCAGCCCACATTTGCACTATGCGTTCGTGTGTGGCCTTCCACGATCGCGTAGAGCACTGCCCCTAGGCTCCGCGATCGCGACAAGGGCCCTGTGTTCGCATAGGATTATTTACTCCCCTCCCCAACTGACTCATCGCGATTGCATGCAAAGCACCGCGATCGCGAAGAAGGAGCACCTAGACACCAGATTCTGCAGCAAACACTAGATATTTTCCTAAGTTTTGCACTCCGACACCTATCCGAAACTCACCCGAGCCCTCGAGGCTCAAAACCAAACATACACACAACCTCTAAAACATCCTACAGACTTGTTCGTGTAATTAAACCACCAAAATAATATCATAAACATCGAATTAAACCTCAAAATCTATAAAAATCCCCAACACTTCATAAACCTCAAATTTTCCATTTTTAGTCCGAATCACGTCAAACTTAGTCTGTTTCTTACCAAATTTCACAAATAACACATAATAAACATATTGAACCTGTTCCGGGCTCCGGAACCATAATACGGGCCCGATATCATAGGTTTCACATCAAATCTCATTTTCAAAAACCTTTATATTTTTCAGAAAATAATTTTCTTTAAAAATTCATTCCTCGGACTTGGAACCTCGGAATTCGATTCCGGGTATACGCCCAAGTCCAATATTTTCATACGGACCCTCCAGGACCGTCAAATCATGGGTCCGGGTTCGTTTACCAAAAATATTGACCAAAGTCAACTTTATTCAAATAATTATTATAAAATCTTCATTTTATCAATTTTCCACATAACAGCTTCCCGGCTACGTGCTCGAGATGCGCACGCACATCAAGGTGAGATAAAAGGAGGCTTTTGTGGCCTCGATACACAATTTTAGCTAAAATTACAGGGGATGACCTTTTGGGTCATCACAACTTTCTACCAGACCAAGTATTAGTGAGCTAGTCCATACGTGGAGATTTCAAGGTATATCTGCCAGCATCTGAAAACCTCGAAGTCCCCCTCTATCTTTACTATGTTGTTTCCTTATCCTCATTAGACTCTCATGTATAAAGATATTTAGTATTTCTCTTTAGAGCATGT
This sequence comes from Nicotiana undulata, assembly GCA_005239495.1. Taxonomy (NCBI): domain Eukaryota; kingdom Viridiplantae; phylum Streptophyta; class Magnoliopsida; order Solanales; family Solanaceae; genus Nicotiana; species Nicotiana undulata. The sequence goes on along the minus strand of ML257936.1, from coordinate 55,652 downwards.
GACTTATATCTACCTGTTTTCGGGAGTTGTTTATACTTTGAGTTGCAGATTTTATTTGTTATAGTTGTTGACGTTTTGAGTTTTAGCTTAATATTTCAGTTATTCCTCATACTTGTTAGGCTTACCTAGTCTTAGAGACTAGGTGTCGTCAGACATCCTACGGAGGGAAATTGGGGTCGTGACAGTCTCAAGTAATACTGAAGAATACATGATTGAGCAAGTCAAAAAGCACACACTAGAGTTTCAAATAACATGGAAACATGGCAGGGCTAACATTATATTCACAGATAGATAGCAAGTTGGGCATGAATGACTCAACAAGAATTACAGCACATTCTGGGCATGAGTTGGTTATCATAATAATCCAGAACAAAGCAGAAAGAGACAAACTTAGGAAAAGCATTAGATATCAGCATAGACATAGTAGGGTAAACAAGTTACTAGAGCCACAAATCGTTTATGATAAACACATGTGATAGGCATACACCATAATTAGAATTTAGGCAAGTTGAGATGCTAAAAGTATATAGTCACAAGAATACTTCAGAGCAAGTAAGGCTAAAAAAAAAGATTGCATAGTAGGATATTGATTCATCGAAGTTTCAGTGGCATAAGTACACAAAGCATAAATACAAATGAAGGAGAATGAAAGTGCTAAGGCCAAAGAGACTTACCGGTTGCAAATTAACAAACAAGCAAATAAGAAGAACAATTCCAGCAGTGCTCCAATCGTCAATAACAAAGAGAGAAGTAGAACCCAATCCCAATGTGTCAGAGTTCACACGGGTTTCAGATGAACCCTAATCAGTGCTCTCACTATAAAGGTCGATTAAAATGAATTTCGGTGGCCTTGGCTCTCAGCCGGCCAAGAACCAAGTGTTCAGAACAAAGCGAGAAGTAAGTGAGGGAGTGATAATGATTTCAAAAGTCCGTTTTAGGGGAATTGGGGGAGGTTATATAGTGTTGAAATAACCAATCATAAAATGAAAACATCAATCGAATCACAAAAATAAAGAAAGAATCTCATTCAAAACTGATTTTGAATCGGATTAGAAGAAATTCGGACAAACGCCACTTTTGACATAAGTAAAAAATCAGCCACGGATCTTAGAGAATCAGACCCATACGACCTTGTTGTGAGTGTATACAGACGGATTACCGTCTACATCTTGAAGATTGAGGTCGATTTCACTTGATTCGGAGAAGCGGTACTTGTCAAAAATCGGGCAAGTACTATGTAACACCACAATTGTGTAAGTAACAATGAGATAGCACACATAAAGTAAGTAAATCATTGAAAGATTTCATAATTTGGTTGGATTCGGAGTCGATTGAAAGTGAGGCGGCTAGGGTTTAGTGGAGATAGGAAAATGGTGAGAGCATGTTGGGGCGGCGTAGACGAGGAAATAGGGATTAGGGTTAGGGGTTTGGGTAATTAAAGGGGATTGGATGAGAAGGGGGGCGGGTCATAGAATCGGTCCCGACCGAGTTAAAAATTAAAGGGTTCGTTTGGTTTGGTCTGAAAGTTGACTTAGTTTTGGGCCAGATTAAAAATACACAAAATTCATAAAAACAATTATAAAAATGAGTAATAAGTAATACAAATATTATGTAAGAAATTAACAGCATTAAAAATAATAACTTAAAGTTATAAAATATATACAATTGTTAATATGACATAAATAATATAATGATGCGGTCATATTGAGAATATAGGCTATTAATGCAAATGATGTACTAATAATAAAAGTATAAATATATAGAAAATGGAGTAAAATATTATAGAATGTGCACATGGGCATAAATAATTAATTTATATCACTCAGAATAATTTTGAAGGAGTAATTAGTATATATGCAACAATTAAAAATGCAAGAAATTAATTTTAAAAACTTTAAAAATTATAGAAACTACTTATATGACCCCTATAAATTGGGTAATAATGCAAAAATAATATTTTCAAAGTATATGGAATACTTTAAGAAATATGAGGACAAAATTGAGTACCAATATCTGCATACATTCTTCAGACATTAAAATATACTTGTTTTTTATTTTACTAATTTTAGTTTATATTCAGCCGTACAAATATTTTTTTTATGAAAAATGCTTTTAAGCTCATATCTATATTTCTTATATTCAGATGAGTTAGTGAATAGATTAAATTCGTTATTGTAGTTTTTATTGAATAAGTTTATGGAATAATATTATTTTTTAATAAAATACTGATAATTTTTATGATATTATTTATCAATTTTAATTATTTAATAAAGCTTTATAGAATGTATTTATTTCAAATAACTCATAATATAATTTTTTCTGATATTTATTTTTTCCATATATATATTTGTCTTATAGTAAAGCTTATTCACATGTTAATTTAAAATACTTATTTAATTATATAATTATACTTGTTCAAACCAACATGATAGTAGAAATTATACTGTAATTAGGTTGTGGCTAACAAATAGGCCATTCTAATTACTATACTGTAAAATTACGAGAATGAGTAATTAATACCTTAATAATTACACCACTAGGTAATTACACGTGGCTTTCCAAACAAACCCAATATTTTTGCTTTAAGGTGGGTATAAGTTAATTACTCTGCATTACTACTGAACACTGTACTGTTAGTATATTTTCCTTCAATTATTTAAGTTTCATGTGACTGTAAACTTAAGTTTCTGATTGTAAGTTTTGGATTTACTAGAACACAGGAGGTCAAGCATAGAGGATCATAAATACTTAAAATACAAAGTAATCAGTTTCAAATTTCTAAAATCAAGTTACATATTTTAAAATAATGTTAAATTAGGGAAAATACATTAGTAAATTTTACTATTTACTTCTTTAGACTATAGGGATCAATAATTAATGACACTGAATATGTATTTAACAAAGTTCAACCAAGTCTATTTGTTTTTGTAAATTGTTGGGGCAATACAGTTGGTGCGCTAAGCTTCCCAAATCACAACCCCACACCAATCTGTGCACTGTTGAAATAGTGAATCTCTTTCCCTATTTCTTTTACTTTACCTATTAACTGTTACCCTATTCTGAAAACTTGAAGGGGGAAAAAGATCTATCAGAAGACATCTTCATTTGGCCGGCAAGGAAAAAATCTCCATTTGGATGCGGCAAATAAATGAGACATGTGTTGATCAGTAGGCAGTCTACAAGATCCTCGTAACAAAATTATGTCCTACGTAAAAAATAAAAATCCTGGAACAATATTACTTTTTCCAAAATTCCCAAACTCTGTCTATTGACAAAATCACAAATTGGTGTTTGGAGTTTTTCAATTTTTGAAAAATTGAGAAAACTGGGTTGAAAATCTTCAAAAAAAAGTAAAAGTTCATTTAAAAATTAGTTCAAACATTAGAATTTTTACCCCCAAAAAAAAAGAAAAAGAAAAGTTGAGTTTACAAACTCAAAATCTCCTAAACTTGTATCAAAAGTTTGTACTCAAGTTTTATGTTGTCTATCAGAGTTAGCGGAAAGTGAAAGAAAGGCCACTTCTTGATATATGTGTGTGTAGTAAAACGCTATATGAGTGAAGTCGACAACAATGAATTTGTAGCCTAAAAGAGAGGAAAGAAGAAAGCTTCAAGTTAAAGAATTCGAATAATCCAACTCAAGTGATGAATGGAAACTAGAAATCCACAAATTGGTGACCTAAAAAAGGCGAAAGGAAAGACAAGAAAGAAAAAGTAGATGCGTGTGGAAGGAATTGTGTCCATTCGGACCTTAATTAGGACACATATCTAAACCAAGAAATTAGTTAAACAGCTGTAATAATGACATACAAATATGGTTTATCAAAAATATGATAAACACTTCTATGAGAGATCTAATAAGTAAAATGGAAGGTTCATCCTAATTAAGCTTACTGACTGCCAGATTTATGGACATGGTAACAAATGAATGAGATAAATGCGCCGTAGTATTAATTACCAGACAAAGATGGTGATGAAGAGTCAAAATGATTATGCGAGTAAATACATATAAATGGCAATAAATGTAATAATAAAGAATATCTCTTTTAAAGTGCCAAGAGTTGAGAGTCAATTATCTCGTTGTTAGCAATGCAAATGACAAGCAACGCGGGTGAAACACTATGTTCGTGGACCTTGTATACGAAAAATGTGTCTTTTAACTTAGGAATCAATAAAAAAGACAAGAAGTGTATATTCTTTCAATAATCAATATTACAATGAGTTCTTTCAGAGAGTTTCAGATGTCTTTTCTCTCCCCTTTGTTTCCAATATATAGGGAACATTCTTTGGGGAACCTTAAAAAGTACAAGGGAGGGAATATTCTAATAGAATATTCTCTTTTTCTAATCTAAAACTATCCCACCGTTGCTACGGTCTTCTACCGCCGACCTCGTTCCAGCTAAAACCTTCGTCTCTAGCCGTTGGCCGACCCGAGCTTCGACCTCGGCCAATGACATCGTTAGGTTTGATCCATATTTCGACCAATACAGTTGGTCCCTCCGCTTAGCGAGGTCTTGGCCCCCTCGTCCTTGGTGAGTGGATTGTTATGCACCCGTTATGAGGGAAATTTGGACGTAACCAGGTAATTAACGCCAGGTAAGGCCGCGACCGGCGCAAGGGACGTCAGATACTGTCATCGTCACGCGTTTCATCATTATGTATCTTCCCCGTGCAATGTCTGCGTGGTTGGTGCTTCGATTCTCATGTTGCGGGTAGCTTTTGGCCTCGATTTTGAGGCTACACAATCCTATAAATAGATGAAGGGTCTTTCATTTACACTTTCACCGTTTCCTTCTTTTATGATACTCTTTGTCACTTGTGCTTCTATTCCCTGCTCTTTGTAACCTCTGTTTCTTAGTTCTTCCAACCCCTTTCTTGACCTCCAATTTCGTCTTTCTTTCCATTTTCTTCCATTACAATCATCATGTCGACTTCTCCTTACAATCACGATGATTTTTCTAACGTCGCTCCCTTTGTCAGTGGCCATTCTCTCTACAGATGAAGGTATTTCAGTTGAGGGAGATGAAAGCTTTCCCACCATTAAAGAGGTGGTGCCTAAAACCCTGCATCCAGTAACGATTTCCCTAAGAGGACTGGGCCTGCTCCTGAAACCGAGCTTTTTGAAACGGGGGAGGCTGAGTTGTCCTAGATGCGGGCTAAATATCGCATCCCCTATTACATCGAGACCATCCCTGCGGGAGGAGACATGATTCGGGTTCACCATCCTGGGTTTTGTGCCTTCTACGTTTACCCATTCACGATCGGCTATACCTTGCCCCTTCCTAAGTTGGCCGAAGATTTCAGCCGATTTTACAACATTTTCCTAGCACAGCTCTCTTCTCATCTATATAAGGTCTTCTTAATGCTGACCAAGTATGCGGAGCTGGCTGGCTGTGAGGTCAACCTTCGATATCTGTTGCACGTATTTTCACCTACCTTCTTCAGAGGCACCATGATACACTTGCGAAATCATGGGACGAAAGGAATAGTAGCCGGTATGGACGACAAGGTGAATCGGTTGCTCTGGCGCAAATACTTCTTTATCAGAACTGATCAGTTGGTGGCGTACCCGACCCGATTCCCCGAAAAGTGGAATTACAAACGTAAGTATTCCCTCGTGCTTTCGCCAGTCGTTCTTTGTCCCTTTCTGTCTTTTTCGATTTCTTTACTGCTTTCTCATTTACAACTGTAAGGCGTTCTCCCTCCCTCGTTCTAGACATGGAGGATTGGTTAAGTCACGGGGTTCCTCGTGTAATGGGGATTTGCGATTGGTCTTCCCTATACAAGCGCTATGGACCGAAGGTCCCACCTCGTAAGTATCTTAGTTTTCGGGTTTGGTCGAGTTCCTGAGTGTTTTCGGAATAAACTCCTTATTTGTGTTAGGTCGGCGGTTCTCCAAGAAAGCGAAGATGCCTGCTCCCGCTTTGCGTCAAAAGGCGGCCTCGATCTTGAGGGAGTTTACTTTGTCTGATTCCATGAGAGGCGAAGTTGAGATTCAACGGGCAGAGAGGTCCGTTCCCTCTGATGCGGCCGATCCCAGCGATACCCCGCCTCGGCAAGTCCTCCTCCTTACCAACGAGCCTTCTCATGGTGATGATTCGTCACCGAGGAAGAGGAGTAGGGTGGAGGCCTGGAAAGTCATAACTGTTGAGGGATCGGAGAGGGCTTCGACCCTTGGGACGATGTTAGAGTCAGTTTCGGCCGAAGTGACAGGTATTGTGTTCGAGTCCACTATGAGGGAGGGGCCTTCCAGGCCGAAAATGTTGATTGCGGCAAAGAGCTCGCGCAAACTGTAGAGGGCGTTCTTCGTTGAGGGTGAGGCGGAGTGACAATTCTGTCATAGGGCACGTCGATTCGGGTTCTGACATCGAACCCGACAAGGTTCGAGCCTTCACTAAAAGGAAGACTCGTGTGGAGATAAGGACGGAGGGTCCTAATCATCACATTGTCATACCAGTGGACTTTAACCTTTTGGTTGATACAGAGCGTGTGGCGTCATCGTTCGCCCCTTTAATTGCCGAGGCCGAGAACAAGACGCTGAAGGACGCTAACCTATCCCTTGGCATATCTGGGATGACTCTGCGGGTGAGTATTTTTCCTACACTTTCGTATGCTTCGTTAGTATCACTTTATCCAGGCTAACTTGTTTCCTTCTTTTTTGTCAGAGTCTTATCCTCGACATTGAGCGTGACTGGAGGGAGGAGGAGTGGGTGGCTCAGTATAAGAGGATGGAATCCAAGTATAGAGAATACCATTCTAGGTATCAAAAAGTGGTAAGGAGCATTGGCGAGGATGGGTAGTTCCAGGAACTGCATGGCGAGATTAGGGGGGAGGACAAGGAGCTAAAAGATAAGGATGAGGAGATACTAAAATCCATTAGCCGGTATACCGAGATGGAAGAAGCGTTGAAGTCTAAAGAGGACGAGCTCGAACTGGGGAAGGGAGTAATGGCTAAGAATTCAAACCTCCAGGTGCGAGTGGTATCCTTAAAGGTCAATCTCATTCAGAGTGAGGCGAGGGCTGCCGCTCTGAGGGCTGATTTAGGTACCAAGGTTGAGGAGTTGAAGCTGGCAGAGCGAGTTAGGACGCCTTCGATAACGGAAGCGGCAGCCTTGGCCGGGGCCCTGCACGTCCGTAGGTCTGAGCGGAGACTTCAGCGCTCATAGTGGCTAGATTGAAGGATAAGGTCAGAGGTTTGGAGGCGGAGCTGGCAAGGTCGAACGAGAAGATAGTAGTTCTGGGGCTGAGAAGAAACAACCGGCCCATCCGTTTGCTTCTAAGGCATCTGCTGATGGGAGCGTGTTGCGGGAGTTGTATGAGATGTGGGTTCATGTTGAGGCTCAGTTGGACTTATTCAGGTCTTTGTGGGCTGCCGAGAAGGTCTCCGGGGAGGAACTCGCCGATGTTCATGTTAAAGTGCGGGCAGCCCGTGAAACTTGTGGCTATGCTCCTGATTCGCCTGGTGGGACGATGGTGATGATAACACAGTGGATGGGCTTGCTTTTGATCCTTGGTACGACAACGAATATGCTGAAGGGAATGATACGACTTAGGGCCTTGTGCTTGACTTTTGATTGTCTTTTGTTTTTGTGAGGGTGTACTCGAGCCCGTTGTAAAAGAAATGAGTTTTGTAACCTGATCAGTTATGTAATGGAATGGTTACCTTTTGTTATATGTTTCGCCTTTTTGTTACTTGTCTTGTTTTGTTGCGATGTTATTCTTAGTAAGTCGATCATCAGCTGGCTTGGGGACAATCTAGGCCAGTCGTTCATGTGACGTCGAGTGTGAATACTTTGAGCGGTATCAGACATAAACTATTCGAGCTAGGTCGAATGTAAGTGATTCGAGCGGGGTCGAATGTATGTGATTCTAGCGAGGTCGAATGTAAGTTTTTCGAGCGAGGTCAAATGTATATCATTCGAGTGTGGTCGAATGTAAGTGATTTGAGGGGGGTCGAATGTATGTGATTCGAGTGAGGTCGAATTTAAGTTTTTCGAGCGAGGTCGAATGTACATGATTCGAGCGAGGTCGAATGTACATAATTCGAGCGAGGTTGAATGTACATAATTCGAGCGAGGTCGAATGTACTTGATTCGAGCGAGGTCAAATATACGTGATTCACGCGACGTCGAATGTATGTAGAGTGTGGAGCGATCTGGAGTTGTGCGAAGAAATGTTGCGTATTGCTTTGTTTATTCATTTCATTGGAGAATGTTACATACTTTGTGTAACATATACAATTGAGAAGTTCTCCATCTACCTAGTCCCTTCATCGGTCTGGCTGGAGTAGATGATTGGTGGAGTGATGAATAACCAGTTCGAACTTTGACGTTCCCCATCATTGCCTCGTTAAAAACCTCCTCGGTAAAACCCATCTAGGGATAAAACCCGAGTGAGGAAAAACGAGTACGACTTGGAGGGCGTCTATTTTCAGAAGTTGAAGTACTTGAGGTGAGCGACATTTCAATTGTTGGGCAACAGTTTCCCTTCCATTGTTTCTAACTTGAATGATCCTTTGTTAACTACTGCGGTGATCTTGTACGGTCCATCCCAGTTGGTTCCTAGCTTACACTCTCTTGGGTTTTTGCTTGCCTATTTTTCTGCCTTCAGTACATAGTCCCCGACTTTAAGTGGTCGAACTTTGGCCTTTTTGTTGTAGTATCATTCTGCTCTTTGTTTTTGGGCGACCATCCTTTTGTATGCCATATCTCTCTCTTCCTCTATCTCGTTAAGGTCTTTCCTTCTGCTCTCGTCGTTATTTGGTCTGATTTCTTTGGAGTATCTCAGGCTCGGCTCTCCTACCTCGACTGGTATGACTACGTCTGTGTCGTAGACCAAAGAGTATGGAGTTTCTCCCGTGCTTGTCTTTGGCGTAGTTCTGTATGCCCATAGCACTTCTAGTAGTAGTTCTTGCCATAGTCCCTTGGAGTCTTTGAGTTTCTTTTTCATGATGTTTAATATAGTTTTATTGGAGTATTCAGCCTGACCGTTCCTCGCGGGATGATACGGCGTGGAGAGTATGCGCTTGATGTGCCACTTCTCGAAGAATTCAACTGTCTTTTTCCCGATGAACTGTGGTATGTTATCACAGTTGATTTCCTTTGGGATGCCGAAGCGACATATTATATTTCTCCATATGAATGTGATGACTTCATGTTCGCGTATTTGGGAGAAAGCACCTGCTTCTACCCATTTAGAGAAGTAGTCAGTCAAAAATAGAAGGAAACGTACATTACCTCGCCCAGCTCGGAGCGACCCTACGATGTCCATTCCCCATTTGATGAATGGACATGTGACATGACTGAATGGAGATGTTCTCCTGCTTGGTGTATCATGGGGGCGTACTTCTGACATTGTTTGCATTTTTTGACAAAGTCTGCGGCTTCTTTTTTCATGGTAGGCCAATAGTAGCCGACCCGTATGAGGCATCTGACGAGTGCTCGATTGTCAGTATGGGCGCCGCAATGTCTTTCGTGTACTTCATTGAGTACTCGTCTGGTTTGGTTTGGTCCTAGGCATTTTGCCACAGTGCCGCCGAACGTCCTTTTGTTGAAGTCGTTGTCGATGATGTTGTACCTAGCTGGCTGCATTCTGAGCTTCCTTGCTTCTTTTTTTCCGCCGGGAGTGTTCTCTCCTGCAAGTAAGTTATAATACGGTTGCTCCAGTCTCAGGTTAAGTTCACAAGGTGTACCTCGATTTGATCTTGCGACAAGTGGAGTAATGTGACAACATTCTCCTTTCCATTTATGCTTTTTGTTGTCGCTGCTAGCTTGGCGAGGCCGTCTGCCTCGGTGTTTTGAGCTTGAGGTATTTTATCAAGCCGACATTTGTCAAAGTCTGGTAGTAGTATGTGGATTTCTGTTTGGTAATTTTGTAGCCTTTGCTCCTTGATCTGATAAGGTAGTGTTACTTGGTTGACAACAAGTTGTGAATCGCACCGAAGGATAACCTGTCGTGCTCCATATTTGAGGGCTAGTTTTAGTCCTGAAATAACGGCCACGTACTCGGCCTCATTGTTAGTCATATCTAGACATCGTATAGATTGGAGGATTACCTCGCCCGTTGGGACCACAAATACGAGTCCCAATCCCAATCCTGACGCGTTAGAAGCACTGTCAGTGTGTAAAATCCACAGGTCAGGTTGGAGGGAGGCGGTATGGGAGGCTTCATGTTCGACTTCAGGAATTATCTTGGCACTAAAGTCGGCTAGCACTTGCGACTTTATCTTCGTTCGCGGTTGATATGTGGTATCATGCTCGCTTAGTTCGATGGCCCACTTGGCCAATCTTCCCGATAGTTCCGATTTATGTAAAATACTTCTAAGGGGGAAGTTCGTGACAACCGATATGGGGTGGCACTGAAAGTAAGTGTCTCTCCCCCCTTTTTTCCCGAGCACTCCTTTCGGGGCCGATTAAAAGGGGTTTTGACATTGGTCGAGACAACTCATTCCTTTTGGGAAAGGGGTTTGCATATTTGAAGAGTCGCCACCTAACGATTTTAAGGTGCGTTAGGGCACCTATTGGGGTTCATTTACAACTAAGTTTGATAACCAGAGACAGGGTAAGGGCTTGAAATTATCCTAAGGGGAAGGTGTTAGGCACCCCTCAAGATCCACAAGTGTGGTTCCCGGCCAAATAGCATTTGTGAATTTGTGCAACAAGCAAGTAAACAAATATGGTTCAAACAGTAGGGGATTTTGGTCCAAGTACACATATGTTTGAAAACAGTTAATAGGAAGATAGCTTTTGAAAAGAATTATAGTCTAATCATGTATGTAGAGTACAAGTATCCTAGGTTTGTTTGTAATATGGATCGCATCAATGCAATACCCGGTATGACACTCCTCAAAGAGGGGCTACACGTGGTATTAGCGCACCGGTCATCATATCCATATCTACCCTTTCCCACACCGTGAAGGTAATTAAAGCGAGTGTTGGTAACGACCTCTATTGCACGCTGTTACCCGTCCCTTCCTATTAGTCCCGGAGGAATTTAGGACTTCTATCCTATAAAGGAGGTTCTAGGCAGACCCTCAGGTTTTTAAGGTAAAATTCTAAGGCGACATATAGAAAACAAATAGGACTGCAGATAGGGGGATAACACATAAACAGGAAAAGGGCTCAAATACCTCCACAAATAATGCACAGAATCAGCATGACTCAAACACAATTAAGGTCTTGGTTTAAATTCAGATCCTAAAACATGGTAGCTAAGTGATAACAATAGAGAAACAAATTTATTGCATAACCCATAGAGGAAGTCCTAATCAGTTTGCTTACTGATTTTAAGCATGCTGATAGTTAGACGGTAATCACAAGAGGACAGTTCAAGTTTTATTTTTTAATGTTACTTACCTAAGGCTTGCCTAGGCGTAGGATCATATATGACAGTCATCGGAGGTGTTAACAATTTTAAGGTTGTTATACTTAAGAGCATACAGTTCTTAGTGTTGCGTATACAGGAGTTTATTATTACCAGTTGTTAGAGCGAAGTGAACTGTTTCGTACTCAGTAATAAGACTAAGTATAATTAGGCGAGTGTGATCCTAGAACATGATATCTAATGCAGAAACATGAAGAATAACTTAAAATAGGATTTCTAAATGCACACCAAATTATGCACAGATTCAGTATAGGCAGGAGTGACAGTTTGTTTTAATGTTGTTTACCCTAAAACATGATTTCTGAGTGCGTGGCATGTTTATAGCATGATGAGACATGATTTTAGCTTATATTAACACATTTATACTAGGACAGGATTTCTAAATGCTTCCAGAACATGTTTACATGGGCAGAATCACATGATGATAGTTTATTTTACGTTATTATTTACCTTAGAGACAAGATTTCTAAGTGAAAGTAGTAATGATGAGATGCTGAAGGAAACAATATATATGAGTCCTAGGGGACATGGTATCTAATGCATGGCATACTTTGTGTGTTATGCCTAAACATGGAGTCTATTGCACACAGAAGAAAGTAAACCTAGGAAGCATGGTTTCTACCCTTGACTATACTACATCATACATATTACCCTCCTTTTTCACTCTCCAACCCCAGAGTTGTTTACAAATAATTATTACAGACCATTGAACATGAATTATATAATTGAAATAGAAAACGAAGAAGTTATCTATAGGGAGCCTGCAGTATAGGCCCAAATCCTCATGTCCTCAATGCCCAAATAGTGTTTCACAGCCTCTCTCATGATCTGGGTGTGTCAAAGTTTCTTAAGGACCTCAAGGGATCCGGGGCAGTACTCACACCCAGACTTCATAGCCACAGTAGAGTAAGTGCAGTGGCCAACCTTAGTGTGTCAAAGTTCAGAGGGAGCTCAGGGGTCCCAAAGCAATGCTCACACAAAGGGGGCAGAACTTAAGGGGTCTAAGAGTAGAGTGAGAGTGCTTGACATAGTTTTTAAAAACGGTTGAGTAAGAAAACAGTTTTGAAAAAGAGACTTGATTGAAATGATTTTTATAACTAAACGTTTAACCACTAAAACAGTTTGAAAGAGCATAAACACCAATCTCAGGACCAAAAGAGTTCAGCATCACACAAAGGACCAAGAGCAGTCAATCAACCACAAACATGGGTAATGGGATTTGAGGGACAAGTATAGAGCATGTGAGGGAAAGCATGTAGTAGGCAGAAGTATACATAAGTACACAATCAGAAGATCCTAAGGGATTCAGGGAATTGGGATACATCATAGTAACAGTATCAAACAGCTTAAGGTAATACCAGTAAGGGCATGCCTTAACCAAAGCTAGTGTACAAACATAGGCATAGAGAGATTCACATAGAAGCAGGTTTCAAGTACATAAAGACATACTGTTTATGGAAGTAAGCATATCTTAACATACTAGATGAATTAGAGATTCTAATTACATGTTGAACAACAACATAATAGGTAGAAGCATATCAGAAACACAATGAACTGAAGCAGCAACAGAAACATGTTGGTTTGAGAACTAGAATTTGAATTAGAACATACCTGCCATGACCCAATTTCCGAGTCATGATGGCGTCTGTCGTGGAACCAGGCCAGCCACCTAACTATAACAATTCTAGGTTCGATTATTGGAGAAAATGCTCTTTTTTAATAAATTCGAAGTCAATAATAATAGTAAATCAGAAATTTGAAAAAATTTGTGGAAAACAAAACTGAAATCCTACAAATCCCGGATCCGGTGTCACGCAGTCATGAGCTACTAATTCATAAAAAAGACCCAAAAGAATTGACCAACATAGTCTGAAAGTAAATACGACAGGTAGAAGAGAAAGAGATGACGAGATCACGGTCGCCAGCTGCTACCTCGTCAACTCCGATGAATTTGCTGTGACTCACTGACCAGAGCTGGATCTCAATGTACCTGGATCTGCACACAAGGTGCAGGGTATAACGTGAGTACACCAACTCAATAAGTAATGAAAATAACCTATGGGCTGAGAGGTAGTGACGGACCAAACCTCTGTAATCATGCACAACTGTAAATAACTTGAACATGGCAATAAAATATTAAAAATAAGCATGATGCACAAACTATAACTGTAACCTCGCATAAGTTCATATAGAGTAAAAATGTCATGAACATGGTAGGTAAACTCTCATCAGATAGTCCCCTCGGTACTGGAATTGACCATCAGGCCCAGGGAAAGTCCATCCCGGAATATACATAACACAGTTACGTAGTCACTCAGTACCGGAGAAGAAGAAAGCCAGTCCAGCCCTACAGAGAAGATCCATCTCCGGAACATAACACTCGAACAAGATCCGTATCCAGGGAAGATCCATCCCTCAATATACAATATAGCTTCAGGCAAGATCCATGCCTAGGGAAGATCCATCCCTCAATATTTGTGCGCTCACTGGCGGTGTAAAGACTCTGGAGGGGCTACCAAGAACATAGCCCAAGCGCCATATCAAACCAGCGAAGGAATGATTTATCTCAAAATCCGGCTCTAGTCCTTACTCAATCAACACTTTCAAGTCTCACTCACAATGCTCTCGATATGTGAAAACAACTCAAACAATGATAATGCAAAATAACTAACAAACTTCTGAGACTGAGGCATTAAGAGATATGCTATAACAGGACTGAGTGCATGATGTAAATAACTACAGATAGAGACAACAATAATTGATCGTTTCAGCCTAAACACATTGGCACGAAGCCTTGGCCATTACTCTTATCATGATTTCTAATATGTTCAAGGAAATATCCACCTTCGCAGTACAAGTATCAGTGTGAAACAACCATTAGAAAATGCCATGGGATAAGCCAGTCCACAACAATCGGTGTACGCCCACATGCCCGTCACTTGGCAAGCGCGTCCTTAGTTTACATCAATTATCAAATAATTTGGGGTTTCGAACCCTCAGTTCCAAGGTTGAAGACGTTACATACCTCAAAACCGGCTAAAAGACTACTCCACAGTGCCCTTGCCTCGAATTTTGGCCTCCGAGCGCTCCAAATCTATCAACAATCAAATGTACATCATTACAATGTGCTAAGGAATGAATCCCAATCGAAATTTACCAAAAGTACTCTAAATCTCGAAATTTGTCAAAACCCGGCCCTCGGGCCCACGTCTCGGAACTCGATAAAATTTACACCCCAAGAACCCTCGTCTTTCCTCGAGTCCATACATACCAAGAACACTGAAATCAGAGCTCAAATGGTCCCTCAAATCCCCATTTTTCACTCTCTTAAACCCAAGCCTTAACTACCCCTTTTCCCACTGGTTTTCTCCAAAATTCCACCCTAAATCCGACCTTTAATCGTATATTAACGGGTCTAGAGTCCAAGAATCTTACCTCTTTGAAGAACTAGTGAATTCCCTCTTCAAAACCCTTCAAACAGCCTCAACCCCGTATGAAATAATGTGGAAGAAGACCAAAATTCGCGAAGGAGGGCTTTTATACTTTCTGCCCAGGCCTCATCGCACCTGCGACATTTCCACCGCACCTGCGGATTTCACTTAAGACTCCGGACCCCGCACCTGCGACACATCCTCCGCACCTACGACCTCGCTGGTGCGACCAACCCCATCGCACCTGCGGACTTCCCTAGTCCAGCCTGCCTCCGCACCTGCGATTCCATACTCCGCCCCTACGACCTCGCAGGTGCGACAAAACCATCGCACCTGCGAACTTTCCACCTGCCCAGTCAACTCTCCGCACCTGCAAGCCCTTATACGCCCCTGCGGGTCCGTACCTGCGACCCAACTTCCGCAGGTGCGGAAACATCAGTAGCAGCAGCTTCAGCTGCAAATTTCTTAAGCTCAACTCTCCGTTCAACACCCGAGATCAATCTCGAGACCCTCGGGACCCCAAACAAACATACCAACATTCCCTACATGGTTATTCAAACTTAGTCGAGCCTTTAAAACATCAAAACAACATCAAAACTCTAAAAACCCATCGAATTCAAGCCTATGAACATTGAAATTCCTAAATTTCGCCAACGATGCCGAAACTACCCAAACCAACTCCGATAAATCTGAAAATTTGCAGACACATCCAAAATGACATAACGGACCTGTTCCAACTATCAGAATTCCATTCCGACCCCGGTAGCCTATTTTCCACCGCCGATAATAAACCGCCAAAAACTAACTTCCGCCAATTCAAGCCTAATTCTACACCGGACATCACAAAATTATTATGAACACACTCCTAAGTCCCAAATCACCTAACGAAGCTATCAGAGCCTTAAAATCCGCATTCCGAGGTCGTTTACCAATAAGTCCACTCTCAGTTGACTTTTTCCATTTTAAGGCTATTCTTAAGGACTAAGTGCCTGAATTCTCATTTAACCATTCTGATTTCAAGCCTATCAATTCTAACACATTAATAATAGAATAACCAATCTATATTAAGTCAATAACAACAGTTAAAATGCAGGTTTCACATAATGACAGACCGGGTCGTTACATTCTCCCCTTCTTAAACAAACGTTCGTCCTCGAACGATTCTAGAGACGTACCTAGAGTCTCAAACAAATGAGGATACTTGCTCTGCATTTCCCGCAAGGTCTCCCAAGTAGCTTCCTCCACTGGCTGACCTCTCCACTGCACCTTTACTGATGCTATATCCTTGGACCTCAACTTTCTGACCTCAAGAGCTAAAATAGCTATTGGCTCAACCTCGTATGACATATCACCCTCAAGCTGAACTGTGCTGAAGTCTAACACATGAGACGGATCACCAACATATTTCCTGAGCATCGACACATGAAACACCGGATGAACACTCGACAAGCTGGGTGGCAAGGCAAGTCTATAAGCCACCTCTACAACTTCTGAAGTACCTCAAAAGGACCGATAAATCGCGGACTCAGTTTTCCTCTCCTTCCGAACCTCATAACACCCTTCATGGGTGACACCTTCAACAATACCTTATCACCCTACATGAAGGACACGTCTCGAAACTTCCGGTCTGCATAGCTCTTCTGCCTGGACTGAGCCGTGCGAAGTCGCTCCTGAATCAACTTCACCCTTACCAATGCATCCTGAACCAAATCTGGGCCTAACAACCTAGCCTCACCGGGCTCAAACCAACCGATCGGAGATTTGCACCTCCTACCATACAAAGCCTCATACAGCGCCATCTGAATACTGGACTGGTAGCTGTTATTATATGCAAACTCCGCCAATGGCAGAAACTGATCCCATGAACAACCAAAATCAATCACACAAGCCCGTAATATATCTTCCAATATCTGAATAGTCCGTTCCGACTGCCCGTCGATCTGAGGGTGAAATGCAATGCTCAACTCTACATCAGTACCCATACCTTTCTGTACGGCTCTCCAAAACTGAGATGTGAACTGAGTACCTCTGTCGGAAATGATAGAAACCGGCACTCTATGCAATCGGACAATCTCCTTAATGTAAATACCAACTAACCGCTCTGAAGTATAAGTAGTACTGAAAGGAATGAAATGCGCCGACTTGGTCAGTAGATCCACAATGACCCAAATAGCATCCAATCCCTTCGAAGCCCGCGGGAGCCCAACTACAAAATCCATGGTGATCCGCTCCCACTTCCACTCTGGAATGACTAACTCCTGAAGCAACCCACCTAGCCTCTGGTGCTCATACTTGACCTGCTGACAGTTGAGGCATCGTGCTACATACTCCACAATAACTCTCTTCATCTGCCTCCACCAATACTGCTGTATCAGGTCCTGGTACATCTTCACGGCACCCGGATGTATGCAATACCGCGAGCTATGGGCCTCTGCCAATATCAACTCTCGAAGACCCTCTACATCAGGTACACAAATACAACCCTGCATCCTCATAACCCCATCGTCATCAATAGTCACATCTATGTCATCACCTCGACGGACCTTGTTTTGAAGAACTACCAAATTACGGTCATCATACTGACGTGCTCTAATATGATCATATAAAGAAGACCGAGAAGCCATGCTGGCTAACACCCGTGGAGGCTCTGACAAATCCAATCTCACCAAATGCCCTGCTAAGGCTTGAACATCTCGTGCCAAGGGTAGCTCTGCTGCTGCAAGATACACTAAACTCCCCAAACTCCCTGCTCGGCGACTCAGAGCATCGGCCACTACATTGGCCTTCCCCGAGTGATACAAAATGGTCAAGTCATAGTCCTTGAGAAGCTCCAACCATCTCCTCTGCCACAAATTCAAATCTTTCTGCCTTAGCAGATACTGCAAGCTACGATGATCGGTGTAAATCTCACACCGCACTCCATACAAATAATGCCGCCAAATCTTTAAGGCATGAACAATGACAACTAACTCAAGATCGTGCACTAGGTAATTCTTCTCGTGCACTTTCAACTGTCTAGACGCGTAGGCAATCACCCTACCGTCCTGCATCAACACCACTCCCAAGTCAACTCTAGAAGCATCACAATAACCCGTATAAGAACCCGAACCAATAGGCAACACTAATACCAGAGATTTGGTCAATGCTGACTTGAGCTTCTGAAAGCTCTCCTCACATTCATCAGACCATCTGAATAGAACACCCTTCTGTGTCAATTTTGTTAGAGGTGAAGCAATAGAAGAAAATCGTTCCACAAAGCGACGGTAGTAACCCGCCAGACCAAGAAAACTCTGAATCTCTGTAACTGAGGACGGTCTAGGCCAACTCTGCACCACCTCAATCTTCTTCGGATCAACCTGAATACCCTCACTAGACACCACGTGCCCAAACAAAGCTACTGAACCAATCCAAAACTCACACTTAGAGAGTTTTGCATAAAGATTTTCCTCCCTCAATCTCTGCAGCACGATTCTCAAATGCTGAGCATGCTCTTCCTAGCTACGAGAATAAACCAGGATGTCATAAATGAATACAATAACGAAAGTATCAAGATAGGGCTGAAACACGTTATTCATCAATTGCATGAACGCTGCTGGGGCATTGGTCAACCCAAATGACATAACCAGAAACTCATAATGACCGTATTTGGTCCTGAAAACCGTCTTCGGAATGTCAGAATCCCGAAACTTTAACTGATGATACCCCGACCTCAAGTCGATATTAGAGAATACCTTAGCTCCCTGAAGCTGATCAAATAAGTCATCAATACGAGGCAACGGATAACGATTTTTCACTGTAACCTTATTCGACTGTCTATAGTCAATACACATACGCATGGAGCCATCCTTCTTTTTCACAAACAATACCGGCGCACCCCAAGGCGATACACTAGGACGAATGAACCCCTTATCTAAGAGTTCCTGAAGCTGCTCTTTTAATTCCTTTAACTCTACTGGGGCCATGCGGTAAGGTGGAATAGAGATAGGCTGGGTGTCTGGTAACAAGTCAATACCAAAATCAATGTCCCTGTCAGGTGGCATGCCTGGCAGGAAATACATCAGGGAACTCACAAACCACCGGAACAGAATCAATAGAAGGAGTCTGACTACTGGAATCCCTCACAAAGGCCAGATAAGACTCACACGCCTTCCCAATCATACGCTGAGCCTTCAGGTAGGAAATCACCCTACTAGACACATACTCCACCGAACCTCTCCACTCAATCCTCGGAAATCCCGGCATAGCTAAGGTCACGGTCTTGGCGTGTCAGTCAAGAACAACATGGAACAGAGATAGCCAATCCATGACCAATATCACATCAAAATCAACCATACTAAGCAATAACAAGTCTGCCCGGGTCTCCAAACCCCCAATCGATATAACACAATATCGGTACACCCGGTCCACCACAACAGTATCCCCCACCGGAGTCGACACATGAACAGGTGAAATCAAGGACTCACGGGGCATATCCAAGGAATGCACAAAATATGATGAAATATACGAATACGTAGAACCAGGATCAAACAATACCGAAGCATCTCGGTGACATACGGAAATAATACCTATAATCACTGCATCTGAAGCTATGGCCTCTGGTCTGGCCTGAATTGCATAAAAACGGGCCTGTCCTCCACCTGATCGACCTCCCCCTCTAGGGCGGCCTCGGACTGACTAAATTCCACCCCTGGCTGCCTGGGAGGGTGGGGTAGAAATTGGTGCTGAAGCTGGAGGCTGGCTCCTTTGCTGATAAGAACTACCAGAAAGGAGGGGACAATACCTCTTGATGTGCCGTGGATCCCCACACTCGAAACAACCCAACTCAGCAAATGACGGTGGGGACTGAAGGGAACCCCTGGAACCAGAGTAGCTGCTAGAAGAGACATGTGCTGAAGAACCCTGAACTGATTGTGGTCGGGATGAGCTCTGGGCTGGAAGTGCACTAAATGATGAACGGTCCGGGTGAGAACTACGGGGACCGGATCCTGATGAGTACCGGTGTAAACTGGACGCGCTGGCCGAGGAGGTCTAAATGGACGACCTCTGCTATACTGAGACTGACTTCCCGAGTGACCACCAGCATAACTACCAGATCCTCGAGGCCTCTTGACCCCCCTTTCGACACGCTCCTGGCGGCGCACTGACTTAATCTCACTGGCTATGTCAACTACCTCCTCGAAAGAAACCCCGAATACCCTCTCCCTGGTCAGATAGATCCGTAACTGATAAGTAAGACCATCAACAAATCTCCTGATCCTCTCTCTATCGGTAGGAACTAGCCAGATGGCATGACGGGCTAATTCGGAGAACCTCATCTCATATTGCGTCACGGTCATGTCTCCCTGACGCAACTGCTCGAACTCCCTGCGCAGCTCCTCCCTGCGAGACTCTGGTATATACTTCTCCAAAAAGAGAATGGAGAACTGGTGCCATGTAAGGGGCGCTGCATCAGCGGTTCTATGCCTCTCATAGGCCTCCCACCAAGCAAGTGCAGCTCCTGAGAAATGGAAAGTAGTAAATGGAACTCCGCTGGCCTCTAGTATCCCTGCTGTGCGTAGTATCCTCTGGCACTTGTCCAAGAAGGATTGGGCATCCTCGCTCTCTGTACAACTAAAAGTCGGAGGTTGGAGTCTACTAAACCTCTCCAACCTACGCTGCTCATCATCAGCTAAAGTTGGGACCACATAATCCTGTATCGGAGTAATAGGCTGCACTGGAACTGCCCCAGATGTCTGAAGTCCTTGGGTGACCTGCTCATGTGTCCGGGAAGCTGGAGTCTGAATGCCTCCCCCGGCCTGAGAAGTAGTAGCAGTAGTGGACATCTCAACGGCCTGTGCCAAACTGGTGCACACCGTCAAAATCTGAGCTAGGGTCTCCTGAAGACCCGGAATCACTACGGGCACTGCTGCTGCCTGAGCCTACCCCGTTGAAATCTCGGTTGCGGGGACCTGATCCTGAGCAATGGGAGGGTCCACAGGTACTGCCCCGGCTACTGTGCGGGCTGTACCCCTCCCTCTGCCACGACCCCGGCCATGGCCTCGGCCTCTAGCTGGTCCTGCTGGTGTCTGATCACCACTGCCGGTAGCACGAGTCCTCACAGTCTGTAAGAGAATGAAAACAACAGAAGTTTAGTTCCCGAGTTCAACAGAGTCGCACGACAAAATTCGAAGATGTGAAATTTTCCTAAGAGTTCTGTAGCCTCTCGAAGATAAGTACAGACGTCTCTGTACCGATCCGCAAGACTCTACTAAACCTGATCATGACTGGTGAGACCTATTTAACCTAGGGCTCTGATACCAACTTGTCACGACCCAATTTCCAAGTCGTGATGGCGCCTGTCGTGGAACCAGGCCAGCCACCTNAAACCTGCTCATGACTGGTGAGACCTATTCAACCTAGGGCTCTGATACCAACTTGTCACGACCCAATTTCGGAGTCGTGATGGCGCCTGTCGTGGAACCAGGCCAGCCACCTAACTATAACAATTCTAGGTTCGATTATTGGAGAAAATGCTCCTTTTTAATAAATTCGAAGTCAATAATAATAGTAAATCAGAAATTTGAAACAATTTGTGGGAAACAAAACTCAAATCCTACAAATCCCGGATCCGGTGTCACGCAATCATGAGCTACTAATTCATAAACAAGACCCAAAAGAATTGACCAACATAGTCTGAAAGTAAATACGACAGGCAGAAGAGAAAGAGATGACGAGATCACGGTCGCCAGCTGCTACCTCGTCAACTCCGATGAATTTGCTGTGACTCACTGACCAGAGCTGGATCTCAATGTACCTGGATCTGCACACAAGGTGCAGGGTATAACGTGAGTACACCAACTCAATAAGTAACGAAAACAACCTATGGGCTGAGAGGTAGTGACGGACCAAACCTCCGTAATCATGCACAATAGTAAATAACTTGAACATGGCAATAAAATATTACAAATAAGCATGATGCACAAACTATAATTTAACCTCGCATAAGTTCATATAGAGTAAAAATATCACGAACATGGTAGGTAAACTCTCATCAGATAGTCCCCTCGGTACTGGAATTGACCATCAGGCCCAGGGAAAGTCCATCCCGGAATATACATAAAACAGTGACGTAGTCACTCAGTACCGGAGAAGAAGAAGGCCAGTCCAGCCCCACGGAGAAGATCCATCTCCGGAACATAACACTCGAACAAGATCCGTATCCAGGGAAGATCCATCCCTCAATATACCATATAGCTTCGGGAAAGATCCATGCCCAGGGAAGATCCATCCCTCAATATTTGTGCGCTCACTGGGGGTGTAAAGACTATGGAGGGGCTGCCAAGAACATAGACCAAGCGCCATATCAAACTAGTGAAGGAATGATTTATCTCAAAATCCGGCTCTAGGCCTTACTCAGTCAACACTTTCGAGTCTCACTCACAATGCTCTCGATATGTGAAAACAACTCAAACAATGATAATGCAAAATAACTAACAAACTTCTGAGACTGAGGCATTAAGAGATATGCTACAACAGGACTGAGTGCATGATGTAAATAACTACAGATAGAGACAACAATAATTGATCGTTTCAGTCTAAACACATTGGCACGAAGCCTTGGCCATTACTCTTATCATGATTTCTAATATGTTCAAGGAAATATCCACCTTCGCAGTACAAGTATCAGTGTGAAACAACCACTAGAAAATTCCATGGGATGAGCCAGGCCACAACAATCGGTGTACGCCCACATGCCCGTCACTTGGCAAATGCGTCCTTAGTTTACATCAATTATCAGATAATTTGGGGTTTCGAACCCTCAGTTCCAAGGTTGAAGACGTTACTTACCTCAAAACCAGCTAAAAGACTACTCCACAGTGCCCTTGCCTCGAATTTTGGCCTCCGAGTGCTCCAAATCTATCAACAATCAAATGTACATCATTACAATGTGCTAAGGAATGAATCCCAATCAAAATTTACCAAAAGTACTCTAAATCTCGAAATTTGTCAAAACCCGGCCCTCAAGCCCACGTCTCGGAACTCGATAAAATTTACACCCCAAGAACCCTCGTCTTTCCCCGAGTCCATACATACCAAGAACACTGAAATCGGAGCCCAAATGGTTCCTCAATTCCCCATTTTTCACTCTCTTAAACCCAAGCCCTAACTACCCTTTTTCGCACTATTTCCCCCCAAATTTCCACCCTAAATCTGACCTTTAATCATATATTAACGAGTCTAGAGTCCAAGAATCTTACCTCTTTGAAGAACTAGTGAATTCCATCTTCAAAACCCTTCAAAAAGCCTCAAACCCGTATGAAATAATGTGGAAGAAGACCAAAATTCGCGAAGGAGGGCTTTTATACTTTCTGCCAAGGCCTCATCGCACCTGCGACCTCTCCATTGCACCTGCGGCTTCACATGTGCGACATTTCCACCGCACCTGCGGTTTTCACTTAAGACTCCAGACCCCGCACCTACGACACATCCTTCGCACCTGCGACCTTGTAGGTGCGACCAACCCCATCGCACCTGCGAATTTCCCTAGTCCAGCCTGCCTCCGCACCTGCGATTCCATACTCCGCCCCTGTGACCTCGCAGGTGCGAAAAAACCATCACACCTGCGGACTTTCCACCTGCGCAGTCAACTCTCCGCACCTGCGAGCCCTTATACGCCCCTGCGGGTCTGCACCTGCGACCCAACTTTCGCAGGTGCGGAAACATCAGTAGCAGCAACTTCAGCTACAAATTTCTTAAGCTCAATTCTCCGTTCAACACCCGAGATCAATCCCGAGCCCCTCGGGACCCCAAACAAACATATCAACATGTCCTACATGGTTATTCAAACTTAGTCGAGCCTTTAAAACATCAAAACAACATCAAAACTCTAAAAACCCATCGAATTCAAGCCTATGAACATTGAAATTCCTAAATTTCGCCAACGATGCCGAAACTACCCAAACCAACTCTGATAAATCTGAAAATTTGCAGACACATCAAAAATGACATAACGGACCTGTTCCAACCGTCGGAATACCATTTTGACCCCGATAGCCTATTTTCCACCGCCGACCAGAAACTACCAAAAACTAACTTCCGCCAATTCAAGCCTAATTCTACACCGGACATCACAAAATTATTCTGAACACACTCCTAAGTCCCAAATCACCTAACGAAGCTATCCGAGCCTTAAAATCTGCATTCTGTGGTCGTTTACCAATAAGTCCACTCTCAGTTGACTTTTCCCATTTTAAGGCTATTCTTAAGGACTAAGTGCCTGAATTCTCATTTAACCACTCCAATTTCAAGCCTATCAACTCTAACACTTTAATAATAGAATAACCAATCTATATTAAGTCAATAACAATAATTAAAATGCAAGTTTCACGTAACTATAGACCGGGTCGTTACAATACCAATGAAGGAGACAGTAACACAAAGTAGGAAAGATGAGAGCACAACAGTTAGCCTCGGCTTCCAGTCGGCTAACTCAGACTAATAACAAGTAATATTGAAGAGAGAACAGAGAGTAGAAAGTTTTAGTTGTGAGAGAGAGTTATTTAACCAGTCAGTTCGTGTCTTTCTTAATGAAAGAGAAGTGTATATATATAGTTTGAAAATAGGTAGCAAATAAGGTAGGAATCAAAATTAACTAGTAATTAAGGGACTGTGTATCAATTAGTATAAAATCAGCATAGATATCCCTTAATTGAAGGAGTTAAGTTCAAACAGTAATATGCAGATAACAAATAAGGAAAGATACCATATGTGACTGAGTATAACATATAAGGAAGTAATCTTAGCCTAGTACAAGTAATTGGTCTAGGTTCAGGAAATCTAATTAAGGAAATAACACAAGAATCCGTGTGACAACATAATCGACCAAAAATAAGGCAAGGAAATAACTCAAAGGTTGAAAAATCACTAAAGAAATCATCATAAGAGATCAGTGAGAGGTAGCAATCACAGGAAATCAACACCAATTAAGGAAAGTATCATGTGTTTAAGGAAGTATTCAGAATCAGTAGAGAATATTGTGTAAAAGCAGTAGTGTACTAATCCCAATCATTCAAGGATTCAAAAATGTCAAAATAGTACTGGTTTAAGCGGGATGAACACACATTAGGCAAGAAGAAGTAGAATCCAAGACCCTAGTAAGCAAAGCAAAGAAAGAATCACACAGAATCGGGGATTCAAACTAGCACATAGTACTAATTATCACAACATTATGGGAATGAGTGCAATGAACAAGTAATAGACAAAAATTAGAATCATAAGAACTAGTAAGGTGAAATTACACAAAGAATTAGGGATTCATATAGAACACAATACAAATCAACAGAGTAATCACAATATAGGCAAAGAAGTGAATAGTTAGAAACCCTAATAAGCACAGTAGGGAAAAAATCATAGAAAAAAATCAGGAACATACTCATGAGCAACAGATACACATACCAATCGAAAGGACAAGTCAATAAGACAGACTTAGGACTATAATACAGTGTTAAAACTAAGGTTTTAACATAATAAAAAGCGATATTAACAAAAACAGTTTAAACATATGAGAGAATCACAGGATAACACTTAAACTTGAGGAAATCGTTTTTGAAGAAAGGTTTTAGAAACCCTAGTTGGAAGACGAAAAATCATTTTAGGGAAAATGAAAAACTCTTGAAGAAAAAATTAAACCAACTCGAATTATGTATAGATCTGTTACAAATCTAGAAAAATCGGAAGTTGTAGAAGTTAGGGTTTCAAAGAGAGAACCCAGAGAGAAGAGAAAACTTAAAGTTTTACCGGTTTAAACTGGAAAGTATAAGAATCTTACTCGGACGGCCATAGATGGCCGAAAAAAGACATGAAAGGCCATAGGTAAGAGTTGAACCGCTCCAGGTTCTCTTAAGGGCCTCAGAACAGTGTCAAGCCAGCGTGGGAAGAGAGACATGGGCTAGGAATGGTGGGAGTTCATGATTTCCGGCGAGAAAGATAGCCGAAGAAGATAGACAGAGTTCATCGTAGGGGAAGGTTCTAGAGAGAACCAGAGAGAGAGAGAGGGAGATAGAGAGACGGTGAGAGAGAATGAAACCGGGAAAATGAATGAGAAGGGGGGTAGTCATTAGGGGTTAAATTAGGTAAGGGTTGATTTGGGCCGTTGATTTGAAATAATCAACGACTCAGATTGAATGGGGGGATTGGGTCATGTGTCTTTAAAGACTGGGCCTAATGTTTTGGGCTAATTAATTGGGTTGGGGTCTGGGTAGATTAGGCTGAAATTAGAATTAAGAGTGGCTATTTGTTAAATACCCATTTAAGATAGATAAATAATTAATAAAAAATGTTTAATAACTATATAAAATGAAATTGATGCCCAATAGATGAAATTAAAGTAATTAACTAGTATTAAAATATAAATGACTGATTATTTGGTAAAAATAGCACAAAATATATAGTTAGGCTATAATTGTAAAGTTATTGCAATTATAACCAAATAATGCCAATTTGGCTAATTTGTGAAATAATTAAATCCTAATATGATAAAAAAATGATATATTAAGCCAAGAAAATTTTTGAAATTATTTGTAATGCAATTTATGATTAATTATTGGATATAAAAGTACTGGATAAATTATGAATAAATTGATAAAAATATGGGAAAATTATGGAAAAATACCAATTGTTAAAAAAACTGATTTTGGAGATATATATGCAAATTAAAAAATAATTTGAGTAAAATGTAACGACCCGACCGGTCATTTTGAGAATTTAGACTCCGTTCAATGGCGTAAGGTCATGAACAACTTAGCATTGGGTATACCGACCTGCGTGCATGGTTGGATTCAGTTACCGGATAATTCAGAGTCAAATTGGGAGGCAAATTTCAAGTTTTGAAGTTCAAGTGATGGAAGTTGACCGGAGGATTGACTTTTGAGTAAACGGCCTCAGAATGAGTTTTTGTTGACGTCAACAACTTCGTATCATGATTTGGGACTTAGGCGCGTGTCCAGAATTGGTTTTGGAGGTCCGTATAGTAATTTGAGGTAATTCGGCGAAAGTTAGAATTTCGGCGAATCCGGCCGACAGGTGAAATTTTGATATCGGCTCGGAACGGAATTCTGAGAGTGGTTGTAGGTCCGTCGTGTCATTTATGATTTTTCTGCAAAATTTCACGTCATTCCCGGGTTGAATTGATAGGTTTCGGCACGAGTTTTGATATTTGAAGAGTTAAAAATTTATAAGTTTGATTTTTGGTTTGATTCGTCGTTTTGGTGTTTTTTTATGTGATTTGAGACCTCGAGCGAGTCCGTGTTAGGTTATACGACTGGTTTGTGTTTTAAGATGGGGTCCCGAGGGTCTCGGGTGTGTTTCAGATGGGCTTCGGGTCAGATTTCCCTTATTTTTCACTGCTGATATGCTATCTGATGTTTCCTTCTATGCGATCGCATAGTTATTCATGCGATCGCATAGTGTAATGTTGACTAGCCCAATTTTTACTCTATGCGATCGCATCAACTCATACACGATACATTTTTGGTCGGTAAACATTTTTTCTTCTATGCGATCGCATCATTTCACACACGATAGCATATCACATTTTTGGTGAGTAAATATTTTCCTTCTATGCGATCGCATCAATTCATATGCGATCGCGTAGAACATTTTTGGTCAGTAAACATTTTTCCTTCTATTCGATCACATCATTTCACATGCAATCGCATAGCACATTTTTGGTCAGTAAATATTTTCCTTCGATGCGATCACATCAATTCCTACGCAATCGCATAGAACATTTTTGGCCAGTAAACATTTTTCCTTCTATGCGATCGCATCATTTCACACGCGATCGCATAGCACATTTTTGGTCAGTAAATATTTTCCTTTTATGTAATTGCATCAGTCCTTACGCAATCGCATAGCACATTTTAGGCCAGTAATTATTTTCCTATACGCGATCGCACTTAAACTCTGGCGATCGCAATGCTTAAAAACTTGGGCGAAATATAAGTTTTCAAAATCGGGGGTTTCATCATTTTTATCATATTTTGACTTCTAGAGATCGGTTCTTGGCGATTCTTTGAGGGGTTTTCACCAAATCGAATGGGTAAGTGTTCTTCCACTAGAATTAAATATATTTCATGAATTAGTTCTTGTTTTTATCATTTAATTTGTGTTTTGGGTTAAGGAAAATGTGGGTTTTGAAAGGAAATTCCTAAATTTAAAAATCATGATTTAAGAGACCAAATGATATCGAAATTGGATAAATTTTGTATGGTTGAACTCGTATCGGAATGGGTAGTCAGATTTTTTGTAAAATTTGTCGGTTCCGAGGTGTGGGCCCGGGGGTCGACTTTTGGGTCGATTTTTATAATTTTATAAAGATTGAAACTTTATTATTCGGAATAGTTCCTTACACGTTTTATGTGTACCTTGAGCCGTCCGGAGGTCTTTTCGCCCGAGAAGTCAAGTTAGAGTACCGGGTTGTCGTCTTTGAGGTAAGTATCTTGCCTAACCTTGAGTGGGGGAACTACCCCTTAGGATTGAGTCTTATATGTTTATTGTAGCCCGTGTACGCAAGGTGACGAGTGCGTACTCGAACTTATTTGCAAATAGGTTGGCCTTTTATGATTTTTAGGTCCGTATATTCCCCGTGTATGAATTGTAATTGTTATATCCGAGTTCATGATTTACTAGATTCATCTCTTCCTTCTCAAATTAGAAGTTACTTTCTTAGTGTTCCTTTGTTTCTTATTTGATTTTAATTGACTTAAATGAAGAATTTGCCTTTCCTACCGTTATTCTATATCTTCCTTCATACACTGCCTGTTTGACTAAAACTAGTATAATCTCACCCTATAATTGCTTAACAGTAATTGGAATACCTATACGTTGGTGTCAAGCATGCCCGTGAGTCGTACGTTGTGATTTATATGACTGTCCCTTAAGTGCTATTTAGGTTTAGTTGATAATCAGCCATGTTGATGGTATTTCTTTGGTGTTACCTATCACTAACCTTGTTCAAGCTGAGTTTACTCTATGAAGCTAATTGTCTAATTGAGATTTGTTATAGTTGTTTCCCTTGCCGGGATGATTTGGTTTCTTTGGTTGTGAACTTGAATATATAGAATCGTTGCTATATTTGCCTTATTTTCCCCTCGTTATGCTGTTTATCTTTGTGCTTGGCATTCCTTTCAGTGGCTACTTCTTATGAGTGAGTTTTTACCATTTTTGTGATTTCTTTGTATTGATTTTCTCATCGCACCTTGGATTCTGTCTTTGTTGCTTTAACGCCTGTTGTGGCAATGTATGTTGATTTTGTCGCATTCTGGTAGTTTTCCTCAAGGGATGCATTACATATTTAAATTGGGACTACGGACGAGATTCCGGGAGCTTTCCCCCTGTACTGCATTGCATATTTAAATTGGGACTACGGACGAGATTCTGGGAGCTTTCCCCCTGCACTTCATTGCATATTTAAATTGGGACTACGAACAAGATTCCGAGAGCTTTCCCCCTGTACTGCATTGCATATTTAAATTGGGACTACGGTTTAAAAGTTTTCACCAATTTATTACGTTTATTGGTTAAGGTCTGATGTGGACAAACTAACGCAGTGCTGAGTTACCGGTGTGTTTATTGTGTGGTGGTTTTTCCGGTTTTGGCTCGTGTTTTTCTGTCCATTCTTCTAGTATTATTATGCTATTTCGTTGATTAGTTTTCGGAAATTCCTTCCGCCTTTTCTTACCATGTTGTTAACTATATCGTAAAACCTTTAGATAGATATTATGACCCACCTTTTCTATATTGATGCCTGTTTAATTTATTAGACCAGTGGTGTCTCGATTAGTCCTCGTCACTACTTCACCTAGGTTAGTCTTGATACTTACTGGGCACCGCTGTGGTGTGCTCATACTACACTTCTGCGCATTTTCGTGTGCAAATCCAGGTAATTATTGTTAGTAGCTGCGCGGACCATTGACAAGGAGACTCAAGGTAACCTGCTGATGTGTTCGCAGGCTTTGGAGTCACCTTCTCGTATTTATTATTCATACCCTGTTGTATTCATTCCAAACATTGGTAATTTATAGATTTTAGAGTAAATTCGTAGAGCTTATGACTTGTATTACCGGTTTTGGGAAATTGTAAATTCTGTCAAGATTTCTATATCGAGATTGTTAGATTTCCTTTATTATTGTTGTTATTCAGTAAATGTTAGGCTTACCTAGTCTCTACGACTAGGTGCCATCACGACGCCTGTGGTGGGATTTTGGATCGTGACAGAAAAATTGGGTATCAACAGCTGCCCTTCTTTACCCGGGAAGGATGAAAGAGTTGTTGGGTAAAGATATGATGGCCAGTTTTGACCGAGCGAAATGGTTTGGAGAGATTTAGGCCGCACCTGATTTTTAAGTTTCTGACATATCCCTGGTTTTACAGGAATCGGGCCATATAATGTTCAGGAGCCATCGTCGAAGTATACTGATGGAGTTTTTCAAGAACGAACGCAACATATAGGGTTGGATGAATAAATGGCTTAAGGGGTAGTTAGGAGAAGTGGAGCGGGATCGTTCCTGCTAGGATGGCCGTTGCTCGCCGGATTACCTGCAAATAGACAATACAAGCATATATTGCGCGTAATTTAAACATGATGCAAGTTCCCGTCAAACTGTGAATGCTATCTTCGGACGGTTAAGGGATGATGTCCTCAGACCACGATGTCCTGGGCCATGGATTGCTTGATGTCGGATTCGCAGGCCATGAAATGACGTTCTTAGTCAATGAGGATGGTGCCTTCAAACCATGACGCCTTTGAATAATGATATGCAAAATTGAAAGAGATCCTCACGCCATGGCGTGGTGTTCTCAGGCCATGAAGATGGTGCCTCCGAACGATGACGCCTTTGGACAAGTTGGCGATATTTCAGCCTATGAAAATGTAATATCATGATGCTGACAAGACAGAGCTTAGTCTTGAGAATTTAGAAGGCAGAGCTTAGCCCGAAAGGGAAGTGAAGTAAATAGTGCTTGAGACAGCGCTTAGTCTCGAAAAAAAATAAATTGGAGGCAGAGCTTAGCCTCGGAAGGCAGAAAAGTAACATTATGCAAAGGGAGGTAGAGCTTAACCTCGGAAGGCAGAATGGTAGCCTTATGCAAGATGGAAGGCATAATGGTAGCCTTATGCAAGGTGGAAGGCAGAATGGTAGCCTTATGCAAGATGAAAGGAAAAATGGTAGCCTTATGCAAGATGAAAGGCAAAATGGTAGCCTTATGCAGATGGAGATAGTGCTTAGTCTCGGAAGACAGAATAGTAGCCTTATGCAAGACGGAAGACATAAAGGTAGGCTTATGCAAGAATGCAGGTGGAGGTAGAGTTTAACCTCGGAAGGCAGAATGGTAGCCTTATGCAAAGATGCGAATGCAGATGGAGATAGAGCTTAACTTCGGAAGGCAGAATGGTAGCCTTATGCAAATATGTGAATGCAGATGGAGGTAGAGCTTAACCTCGGAAGGTAGAATGGTAGCCTTATGCAAGAATGCAGATGGAGACAGTGCTTAGTCTCGGAAGGCAGAAAGGTATCCTTATGCAAGAATGCAGATGGGGACAGTGCTTAGTCTCGAAAGGCAGAAAGGTAGCCTTATGCAAAGATGTGAATGCAGATGGAGGTAGAGCTTAACCTCGGAAGGTAGAATGGTAGCCTTATGCAAGAATGCAGATGGAGACAGTGCTTAGTCTCGGAAGGCAGAAAGGTATCCTTATGCAAGAATGCAGATGGGGACAGTGCTTAGTCTCGAAAGGCAGAAAGGTAGCCTTATGCAAAGATGTGAATGCAGATGGAGGTAGAGCTTAACCTCATAAGGCAGAATGGTAGAATTATGCAAAGATGTGAATGTAGATGGAGGTAGAGCTTAACCTTGGAAGGCAGAATGGTAGCCTTATCCAAGATGGAATAAATAACAATGAAATTTCTTAGCTGATAACTGATTGCAATGTGGTGATCATTGGGAGCATCGTGATTGTGAAGCATTGTTTGTGTTGATAATAGATGTCGGCATGTGCGACGGGTTTGGAGAATCGCGTCTTTGAACAATATATGTCCTTTGGGTGATAGTATGTTTTGAGCTCTTGCAATCTTTGTGCCTGCATCCAAAGAAACGTCGTGAGTCCTGTAACGGGGAAGGTTAGTTCGTATCCCCGCTGACTTTACTTGACTCGTTCGGCTTGATCTGTTGATACTGTTCGTATCATTGGGGTAGTGTTTGCTAAACAAAGCTATTTCAAGAATAAGTATGCATGATTTTGTAAAAGTATAGCATAAACATATAATCTAAAATAGTTTTAGATGAACTGACGACCGTGACACGGCTCAAGACATTGCAACCTCTCTTGCTACGGAATTTTGAGGGTCCTCTTCAAATTTCTTCCCAGTTTGATAGATTGATGTTTCTGACTGATGCTCGTGTGGCGATTGGCTGAACTTTCTTGAATTTTAAGGGGCCTCCTCAAATTTTTACCCCAGTTTCCAATTGTGGGGGAAAATGAAAATTTTATTGAATTTTGACCGAACCTATAGGGCTGCCTACGTATCCCCTCTTAAACGAGAATCAATTCAGGCGTAGTTCAATCATGTAAGGGAAGCATAAGGATTACACATAGTAGTGTTTGACCGCGTCTGAATTAGTTGGCTTTGGCTAGACTTTTCCGTCCATTTCTGTGAGTATAAGCGCTCATCCTGTCAAAGCTCGGTGAACCATGTATGGACCTTGCCAGTTGGGAGATAACTTCCCTTTGGCTTCATCTTGATGTGGAAAGATATGTTTCAACACCGGCTGCCCCGGTGCAAACTGTCTCAGCTTGACTTTCATATTGAAGGTTCTAGACATTCTATTCTGATAGAGTTGACCATGGCAGATTGCATTCGTAACAACCCGGTCGGTCGTTCCGTAGAATTTGCTTTATTATTGATGTTATTGCCTTGTCATAGGTTGGTTATGCTGTTTATGATGTGTTAGAGTTGGTTGGCTCGGGTTCAAAATGGCTGTAGTGAGAATTGAGACACTTAGTCTCTAAAAATAGCTTTGTAGTTGGAAAAGTCAACTGAGAGATGACTTATTGGTAAATAACCTCGGAATGCGGATTTTATGACTCGGATAGCTTCGTTAGGTGATTCGGGACTTAGGAGTGTGTGCGGAATAATTTTGTGATGTCCGGTGTAGAATTAGGCTTGAATTGGCGAAAGTTAGTTTTTGGTGATTTCCGGTCGGCAGTGGAAAATTGGCTATCGGGGTCGGAATGGAATTCCGAAAGTTGGAACAGATTCGTAATGTCATTTTGGATAAAATTTCAGATCAATTAAACTTGTTTTGGATAGTTTTGGCATTGTTTGTGGATTTTAGAACTTCCAAAGTTCTTAGGCTTGAATCCGATGTGATTTTGGTGTTTTGATGTTAGGTTTGGTGTTCCGAGGGTGCAACTAAGTTTGAATGATCATATGTGACATGTTAGTATGTTTGGTTGGGATCCCGAGGGGCTTGGGATTTATTTCGAATGGTTAACGGGAAATTCGGAGTTGAAAAATGCAGCAAACATCTGCTGAAGTTTTCCCACAGTGATTTCCGCACCTGCGGAAGTTTGCCGCAGGTGTGGGCCCGCAACAGCGAGCTAGGCTCTGCAGGTGCGATATTGGCCAGTCTAGGGAAGTTTGCAGGTGCGGTTAGTGGGACCGCAGGTGCGAGAAATGGGCCGCAAGTGCGGAACCCCTGGGCAGAAAGTATAAATTAAACCCTCCGCGACCATTACACCTTTTAACACCATTTTTAACGGGAAAAGAGCTTGGAGGCTGTTTTGAAGAGGGGAAATCATTGTTCTTCATTGAGGTAGATGTTTTGAACCCTTAAACTCGATTATAGGTGATTAAGAAACATAATATCAATGTTTAATTCATGAATATCAATAGAAAAAGATGGAGTTAGGGCTTGAGATTATGAGACCTTTAGGAGATGATTTGAGGGGTCAAACGAACTCCGATTTTAGCGTTCTTTATATGTACAGACTCGTGAGACGATGAATAACATTTTGGTATGAAATTTTTCGAGTTCCGAGATGCGGTCTTGAGGGTCGGGTTTTGGCTAATTTCAGGTTTTGAGCTAAAATTTGTATTTTTCAATTGGAATTCATTCCTTAGGCATAATTTCATGATAAAGGTCTGATCTTTATAGATTTGGAGCGCTCAGAAGTTGATTTGAGAGGCAAGCGCATTGTGGAGTAGCTTTTCGGGCTAGTTTGAGATATGTAATGTCTTTAAATCCTCTCTTGAGTGTTTGAAACCCCGTACCTTGCATCCTTTCACGGATTTTGCAATGCAAAGATTGGAACTTTTGAAATATATTCCGTATTTAGGCAACTATTGAGTTGCGAAACCGATTTTTAAGACTATGCTTAATAGTATTGATATATTTTGATATGGTTTGGGTTGCAAACCATGTTTGGGGCCTAGTGCCGATCTGATTGGGGGCTAATTTTACTATTTTCCTCACTGAATATGTTATGATTTTCACTCAGCTTTTTCTTGATAATTGTTTTCACACTCAGAGTATTCTGATATTATTTATTGAAAATGAAACACTTTTTTTGGGTCGAGAACCGGGTATATTTGTGGCCCGAGAGGCATGTTGAGAGTGTCTAACTGAGTGAGGCTACAGGTCAATATTGTGAGGATGTTATGATAAGAGAGAGGCCGAGGGCCAATATTGTGAGTGATTTATGCCATGATGTGGCTTGTTATAGCGATTGGGCTGTAGGAGCCCCTCCGGAGTCTGTACACACCCCTAGTGAGCGTAGGTACCTATTGAGTGCGAGTGATGCCCGCGGGGCTGATACTGAGTGACCGTGAGGTTGTCTGTTGGGCTGATACTGAGTGACTATGGGGTTTCCTGCTGGGCTGATACTGAGTGACTGTGAGGTTGCCTGCTGGGATGATACTGAGTGATGGTGAGGTGCTGATGGAAGTGTTATGAGAGATTATTATGGCCCGAGGGGCAGTGTTATGATTATTTTATTGAGTTTTTAGCTACGATTCACTTCGTTTTTCAAACTGATTTTACTGAGAGTTTTACTGAGATATATTGAAATTATACTTGTTTCAAAGGATTTCTGGAAAGTTGGTTTCTGAACTTATGTATTTGATGAATACTTTATGGTGACTTGGTGTTTTTATTGTTTTTTGTGAATTGGTGTACATGTGTTGTGTGTTTCGTATTTCTCATATTGTGATTTATTTTCATTACTACTAAGTTGGAATACTCATCATTACTCCCTGTGCCTCTGTGCACAGATCCAGGTACCGGTTCGGAGCAGTAGCTGTCTTCGTTCGTATTCAGCAGCTTACGAAATTTCGAGGTAGTTGTTCAGCGTCGGCGGCTTCTCCATTTCCCTTCCTTTATTAGTATTAATATTTATTTCATAGACATTGATTAAGACATTAGCAGAGTTAGTTTTATTTCTTAGATGCTCGTGATCATGTTGGCTCCAGTCTTGGGAGGTTTTTTTTAGACTGTCAGATTATTATTGGGGCGCAAAGACTTAATGAAATTAATTATTACTCTGTTTGTTGTTTCTGATTGATTTTTGAAGTATTATAATGGAACGAATGCGTAATTAGGTGATGGTTGGATAGTCTATTTCCACGATAGGCGCCATCACGACCGGTTAGGATTTGGGGTCGTGAGAAGTTGGTATCAGAGCTCTAGGTTGCATAGGACTCAACGGTCATGAGCAGGTTCAGTAGAGTCTTGTGGATCGGTACGGAGACGTCTGTACTTATCTTTGAGAGGCTTCAGAACTCTTAGGAAAAATCTCAATTTCTTTAACTCTTTCGTGCCATTCTATTGATCCTCGAAAACTAAATTCTTGTTGTTTCGTTCTCTCACAGATGGTGAGGACACGCAATACCGATCAGGGTGACCAGGCACCAACCAGACCCACAAGGGGTTGGGGCCGTGGTAGAGTTAGGGGGCCAGCCCCTGCAGCAGCCGGGACAGTACCACAGGATCCCCCTATCGTTCAAGATCAGGTTCCCGCTAATGGCGCTCTAGCGGAACAGGCTCAGGAACCGGTAGTGCCTATTGTTATTCCGGGTCTTCAGGAGACTCTTGCTCAGATATTGACAGTGTGCACCAGTTTAGCTCAGAAATTTTCTATGTCTACTACTGCCACTACAGCTCAGGCCGGGGGAGGCATTCTGACTCTAGCTGTCCGGACACCTGAGTAGGCTGTACGGGGTATTTAGGCACCGGGACCAGCCCTAGCTCAGCCGGTTGATTCGGTTCAAGATTATGTGGTACCTTCTATGCTTTAGGATGAGTCGCTCATGCTGGAGAGGTTCAACAGACTTTAGCCTCCAACTTTAGCGGTACAGAGGGCGAGGATGCCCAAGGTTTTCTGGATAAATGTCAAAGAATGCTCCGTCCTGCGGGTATTCTGGAGACCAGTGGCGTCTCGTTTGCTACATTTCAATTTGCCGGTGCTGCTTTCACTTAGTGGGAGGCATTTGAGAGGCGTAGGCCAGTTGGTTCAGCACCACTCACCTGGCAGCATTTCTCCACGATCGTTTTGGAGAAGTATATTCCTCAGTCCCATAGAGAGGAGCATCGCATGTAGTTTGAGCAGCTGTGCCAGGGAGAGTTGACAGTTACTCAGTACAAGATGAGGTTTTCTGAGTTGGCTATACATGCTTATGAGTTTTTCCCTATTGATAGGGAGAGGATTAAGAGGCTTGTAGAAGGTCTCACTTATCATCTTCTCATTTTGATGACCAGAGAGAGAGTGTCTGGAGCTACATTTGAGCAGGTTGTTGACATAGCTTGGGACATTGAGTTGGTTTGTAGGCAGGAGCGTAAGGAGAGGAAGGCTAAGAGGCCTCGGGGATCAGGTAGCTTTAGTGTTGCCCCTTTTAGAGGGCAGTTTCAGCACAGCAGAGGTCGTCCATTTAGACCTCCACAACCAGTTCGCTCAGCTTACAGTGATGTATCTCCGGGGCAGGGTCCTCGCAGTTCTCATCAGGGACGTTCATCTTTTAGCGCCCTTCCAGCTCAGAGCTCCGCCCGAGCATCATATTATCAGGGTTCTTCTATGCATGGTTCGTCTGGTGGTTATCATGGTGACAGGGGTTC
The DNA here is from genome assembly GCA_005239495.1 of Nicotiana undulata. Classification (NCBI taxonomy): domain Eukaryota; kingdom Viridiplantae; phylum Streptophyta; class Magnoliopsida; order Solanales; family Solanaceae; genus Nicotiana; species Nicotiana undulata. The sequence goes on along the minus strand of ML257936.1, from coordinate 18,697 downwards.
TCGTCAGTTTTCACCTCCAGCTCCAGGTGGTTGTTATGAGTGTTGGGAGTTTGGACATGAGTGGAGAAAGTGTCCCCGTCGCCCTAGTAGTTCATCTCAGCAGAGGGTTCAGCCCTCGACTTCATCCCCATTCACTTCACCAACTACTCAGGCAGCTAGGGGTGGTAGTTAGGAAGCTAGACGCCGCCCTAGAGGGGGAGGTCGAGCAGGTAGAGGCCAGCCACGTATTTGTGCACTTCCGACTAGGCCTGATGCTATGGCCTCAGATGCGGTGATTACAGGTACTATTTCAGTTTGTCACAGTGATGCTTTGGCTTTATTTGACCCTGGTTCCACGCACTCTTATGTCTCATCCAATTTTGCTCACTTTCTGAATATGCCCCGTGAGTCTTTAGTTACGTATGTTCATGTTTCGACTCCGGTGGGCGATACTATTGTTGTGGACCGTGTGTATCGGTCGTGGCTAATATATATTGGGGGTCTGGAGACCCAAGTTGACTTGATGTTACTCAGTATGGTTGATTTTGATGTGATTCTGGGCGTGGATTGGTTATCCCCATGTCATGCGATTCTTGATTGTCACGCCAAGACCGTGACCTTAGCTATGCCCAGAGTTCCGAGAGTTGAGTGGAGGGGGTGTATAGAGCATGTTCCTAGAAGAGTGATTTCTTATTTGAAGGCTCATCTTATGGTTGAGAAACGGTGTGAATCTTATCTTGATTTTGTGAGGGATGTTAGTAGTGAGACTCCATCTGTTGATTCTGTTCCTGTAGTCCGTGATTTTTCAGATGTATTCCCTGCAGACCTGCCAGGCATGCCACCTGACCGGGATATTAATTTTAGTATTGACCTGGTGCTAGACACCCAGCCTATCTCTATTCCACCTTACCGTATGACACTAGCAGAGTTGAAAGAATTGAAAGAGCAGCTTCAGGAGCTCTTAGATAAGGGGTTCATTCGGCCAGATGTGTCACCTTGGGGTGCACCGGTGTTGTTTGTGAAAAAGAAAGACGGCTCCATGCGTATGTGTATTGATTATAGACAGCTGAATAAGGTTACGGTGAAGAACCGGTATCCCTTGCCTCGTATTGATGACTTGTTTGATCAGCTTCAGGGAGCTAGAGTGTTCTGCAAGATTGATTTGAGATCTGGGTATCATTAGTTGAAGATTCGATATTTTGACATTCCGAAGACTGCTTTCAGGACTAGATATGGTCATTATGAGTTTCTAGTTATGTCATTTGGGCTGACTAATGCCACAGACGCGTTCATGCAATTGATGAACAATGTGTTTCAGCCTTACCTTGATTCATTCGTCATTGTGTTCATTGATGACATCCTGGTTTATTCTCGTAGCCAGGAAGAGCATGCTCAACATTTGAGAGTTGTGTTACAGAGGTTGAGGGAGGATATGCAAAGTTCTCCAAGTGTGAATTGTTGGCTCTGTTCAGTAGCATTCTTGGGACACGTGATGTCCAGTGAAGGTATCTATGTGGTCAGACGAGTGTGAGTAGAGCTTCTAGAAGCTCAAGAATTCCTTGACCACAACCCCAGTGTTAGTATTGCCATCAGCTTCAGGTTCTTATATCGCTAAATGGGATGTCTTGGGGGCAGGCAGTGGTTGTGTTCTAATGTAGGAAGGTATTTTAATATCGTGATGGCTATGATTTCCGGAAGTGAATAGGGAGATAACATTTTGAGACTAAACAGGTAGGGGTATCTCTTGTGAGTTGTCTTAAGGTGTGGGGCCCTTATGTTTATCTATAGCAAGTTCATTTATACCACTAGATGATGTATGTTGTAATTTGAGTTTAGCTCGCTTGTGGGAGTTGGCATGATCATTACAATGGTGAATGCGATATTTGCATACGAGTTGAGGGTTAGATCGTCTGGGTCATATGAGCGTATGAAGGATTTAGTTGAATCCCACCACAGTATGGTGGCAGTGATAATGTGTGGGCATCGTGAGTTATTGTTTGTCTTGATATTTGGCTTTGAGCCAAGTGGGGGAGTCCGCTAATGATAAGTTGATTACACGATTATGTATTATATTGGTTTCGGTTCGAGGTATGTTGGTGAATTAGTTATGACCTACAGAGGTTTGTCTGGGAATGACTCGAGTGATGGAAATTTCTTCGATACAAGTGGTAATGTACTTTACGGATAGTGGAATTTATTGAATGATGGAGTTTGTACTAGCAAGTGTAGAGTGTGCAATGTATGAGTGTGCTTGTTGCTTTAGGGGTGTGGATTACTTTCCTAGTATGTGGATTGCAATCGGGGTCAGGTCGTTCTGTTTACTTGGTTAGTGTAATTGAAATTGCGTAGAGTAAATGACGTTCGAGAATGGTTTAGACGGATTCAAGGTTAAATGTAGCGATCGAGGATCTTCAAGGTGTGAGAAGGGCTAGAACTGAGATTTACGGGGAAACTGTCAAGGCTTGTGGTGTATTTGCATTATCATGGATTCTATCCATCAGTATCAGGAAAGTGAAGGTAATGACTTTAAATTCGCAGGAAGTCTCTTCAGGGTAAGTATTTCTAATGTGGTGCATTTGGGGATAATTGAGGGAGTATTCAGCAACTTATGAGCCTTAGACGGTATATTTTATGCTCGGGTATCGTGCGGTGAGTCGGGATTGAGAATTGCGGTATTATGGCAAGAAGAAGTATCAATTCGAAGGTAAGTCAGAAGGAACTTGGATAAATAGGACAGCTTGGTAATACGTCGGATCAGCATGATAAGGGATATGGTTAGTTCTTTGGGTGTTTATAAGGTAATGAGTTGTTACAGGTGTTTCTTAGTAATTCTCTTGGAATTTGGTGGCATGCGTAGCTTGGTTAAGTTAGAAGGATTCAGTCCGGGCGGTTTGGTGTTGTACAAATGTGATTCAGGAGTTCTTGATGGTTTCTACTACGGCTGGAGTTGTATATTTCTACTAGCGTGAGGGCCATGTGATGTATAGTGATTTTTCTTCTAGATGGGATCAAATGGAAAGTTCTTGGCTAGTTGGGTACGTAGTTGTTTGTGGCTAGGAAGGGAGAATGAAGTTCTCATATTTATCAAAGGATTGCATGGCGTATGCGGTATTTTGTGTATAGTGGAGAGTGGCATATGTGGGGTCCCGGTTCAGTTCTGGAAGGAAGGTCAGAACTGGCAGTTTCAGATGATTAGGTAAAGGATACCACTATTGGGTGGCTGGATGAGAGTATACGTTCATTAAGGACAATGTGTTTAAGGCAATGTATTTGAATAAGGGTGCTTCATTGGTGTTACGACGCTCTCTTGTTGGATCGACTGCTGATATTCAAGGTTTCTTGGTGACACAGAGGAATTATGGTGGTATCCCTCGTGGAATGATAAAGTATTAGAGGCGTGTTATGTATTTGAGTGGTGGAATTGGGATCAGATATGGCAATTGGTGCGCCTCATGGATTTTGAGACTAGGAGTTTTCATGAACAGATTATATTTATAGTTGTGCACTACGAGGATGCGAGGAAAGCTAGTAAGGTGTTAGTGTAGGTCATGATTAAGTCATTATGAACCTTTGGAGAGTAGTCTACCTGTTGTGGATGACCAGAGTTGATTTAGAATATAATTATTGGTATGCCAGTATGTGTGTGTGTACTACACTAAGTCGGAATTGTTGACCCCAAATTGCTATTGTTGAGGGATGTACCATTTGATTGTCACTAAGCTTATTCGTGTTTTGGAGTGATCTATGAGTTACCTTTCGGTGTTTTGAGGAGTTGTGATCATTGGTTATATATGTGCATAGGATGTAGTTCTATCGGGGCTTTATAGTGAGATTTGAGTAAGGTAAGTAATTGGGTGTTGCAGGATTGAGACGTGTTGGTTATGTTCTTTCTGGTTCGGGTAGCATGGTATTGTACGATTTCCCCGTGGTTATGGCAATTCACTTTGAGTAATTGATGTTGAATTTCGCATGGTTATTGATTTTGAGCAAGGTGGCTTGGAGTATGTCATATGGTCCAGTGGTTGGATGGGATCACGCTTTGCAGCTCAGTTAGGTAGAGGTATGATCCTTGGTGTCGGATTTGTGCGATATGGTTTCACGATGTGTATCAGGCTTTTAGCATGATGTTGTAATGGCAAGAGTAATGGCAGGATAGTCCTCTGGTGTGAGACTTCTCTATTTTATGAATTGAGCTCTTGGGTGTTGTTATTGAGTGCATGAGTTGCACAAGTTATGGCTTTGGATAGTATTGATGTTGATCGGACGAATGGTTGCTGGTTTCTACGTGTTTCCTTCATCATCGGCACCACATGAAGGTGTTTAAGCGAGGTTTTGTTTGATAGAGGTTATTTACTGGTATTGGGTTATTATGAGCAGCGATTTGGATTAGGAGTCATCGCTATGAGTGTTGAGCCATGCGGTATATTATGTGATTTCATCTTGTGTTGCGGATATGGCTTGATACGGCGTGTTCATACTATTTCAGCTTATAGTCGTGGAAATTGGATCTTGTGAATGGAGGTGGAGGTAGAGTTAAACCTCGGAAGGCAGAATGGTAGCCTTATGCAAAGATACGAATGCAGATGGAGGTAGAGCTTAACCTCAGAAGGCAGAATGGTAGCCTTATGCAAGAATGCAGATGGAGACAATGCTTAGTCTCGGAAGGCAGAAAGGTAGCCTTATGCAAGAATGCAGATGGGGACAGTGCTTAGTCTCGAAAGGCAGAAAGGTAGCCTTATGCAAAGAAGTGAATGCAGATGGAGGTAGAGCTTAACCTTGTAAGGCAGAATGGTAGACTTATGTAAAGATGTGTATGCAGATGGAGGTAGAGCTTAACCTTGGAAGGCAAAATAGTAGCCTTATCCAAGATGGAATAAATGACAATGAAATTTCTTAGCTGATAACATATTGCAATGTGGTGATCATTGGGCGCATCGTGATTGTGAAGCATCATTTGGTTTGATAATAGATGTCGGCATGTGCGACGGGTTTGGAGAATCGTTTCTTTGAACAATATATGTCCTTCGTGTGGATAGTATGTTTTGAGCTCTTGCAATATTTGTGCCTGCATCCAAAGAAACGTCGTGAGTCCTGTAAGGGCGAAGGATAGTTCGTATCCCCACTGGCTTTACTTGACTCGTTCGGCTTGATCTGATGATACTGTTCGTATCATTGGGGTAGCGTTTTCTAAACAAAGCTATTTCAAGAATAAGTATGCATGATTTTGTAAAAGTATAACATAAACATATAATCTAAAATAGTTTTGGATGAACCGACGACCGTGACACGACTCAAGACATTGCAACCTTTCTTGCTATGGAATTTTGAGGGTCCTCCTCAAAATTCTTCCCCAGTTTGATAGATTGATGTTTTTGACTGCTGCTCGTGCGGCGATCGACTAAACTTACATCAGAATTTTGAGGGTCCCCCTCAAATTTCTACCCCTTTTTCCAATTGCGGGGAAAATGAAATTTTTATTGAATTGTGACTGAACCCATAGCGCTGCCTACGTATGCCCTCTTAAATGAGAATCAAGTCAAGCGTAGTTCAATAATGTACGAGAAGCATAAGGATTACACATAGTAGTGTTTGACCGCGTCTGAATTGATTGGCTTTGGCAAGACTTTTCCGTCCCTTTCTGCGAGTATAAGTGCTCCTCCTGTCAGCACTCGGTGAACCATGTATGGACCTTGCCAGTTGGGAGAGAACTTCCCTTTGGCTTCATCTTGATGTGGAAAGATATTTTTCAACATCGGCTGCCCCGGTGCAAACTGTCTTGGCTTGACTTTCTTATTGAAGGTTCTAGACATTCTATTTTTATAGAGTTGACCATAGCAGACTGCATTTGTAACGACCCGTTTGGTCATTACGTAGAATTTGCTTTATTATTTCTGTTATTGCCTTGTCATAGGTTGGTTATGATGTTTATGATGTGTTAGAGTCGGTTGGCTCTAAAAATAGCTTTGTAGTTGGAAAAGTCAACTGAGAGTTGACTTATTAGTAAACAACCCCGGAATGAGGAGTTAATGGCTCGGATAGCTTCGTTAGGTGATTTGGGACTTAGGAGTGTGTTCGGAATAATTTTGTGATGTCCGGTGTAGAATTAGGCTTGAATTGGCGAATTTTAGTTTTTGGTGATTTACGGTCGGTAGTAGTAAATAGGCTATCGGGGTTGGAACGGAATTAAAGAAGTTGGAACAGATTCGTAATGTCATTTTGGTTATGTCTGCAAAATTTCAGGTCAATCGGAGTTGTTTTGGATAGTTTCGGCATCGTTAGTGGATTTTAGAACTTGCAAAGTTCTTAGGCTTCAATCTGATGTGATTTTGGTGTTTTGATGTTAGTTTTGGTGTTCCGAGGGTACAACTAAGTTTGAATGATCATATGTGACGTGTTAGTATGTTTGGTTGGGGTCCATAGGGGCTCAGGATTGATTTTCGGATGGTTAACGGGAAATTCGGAGTTGAAAAATGCAGCAAACAGCTGCTGAAGTTTTCCCACAGTGATTTCCGCACTTGCGGAAGTTTGACCGCAGGTGCGGGCCTACAGGAGCGAGAAAGGCTCTGCAGGTGCGATATTGGCTAGTCCAGGGAAGTTCGCAGGTGCGGAACTCCTGGGCAGAAAGTATAAATTAAACCCTCCGCGACCATTACACCTTTTAACACCATTATTTAACGGGAAAAGAGCTTGAAGGCTGTTTTGAAGAGGGGAAATAATTTTTGTTCATTGAGGTAAGTATTTTGGACCCTTAAACTCGATTATAGGTGATTAAGGAATATAATATCAGTGTTTAATTCATGAAAATCAGTAGAAAAAGATGGATTTTGGGCTTGAGATTATGAGACCTTTAGGAGATGATTTGAGGGGTCAAACTGTTACACCCCATGTTTTCGTACGTGAGACTACATTGTAAGTCAATTGATGTAAGCTCAGAAATAAGATTATATTTTATGGAATATAAAGTAAGTTAATCATGTTACATTGGAGGTTAAAAATATTTAAGATCATGAATAACGAGTACCAAGAGGGTTGGAAAGCTTAGAAGCTAAACCAACTGAAGAGAATAAGTTTCGTCAAAAGTCGACGAGTTTGGAATGTTATAACATGTACTTTAGGGTGAGACTATGGTTAATTAAATTATAAGTAGGTTATTCTATGAGTTAATATTTTCATATGATAGTCGTGTGCTACGTTTTGAAGTCAAGCAAGTTTTGGAACAGAAGTTGGAATAGGTCTTCACAAGTTACATTCATAAACTTTTTGAAACTTAGGTCGAATGTAGCTAAACTTTCTCCCAATATACTTATAATTTAGGGATGATCTACCTACCAAATTTAATATCTACAAGTCTAGTTTCCAATGCATTAAACCGTTCATCGATACGACGTAGGAGTAGAGAGATATTTTCAGTTTCGCGAGACTGCGAAGACATCATATATGACAAGTGGGTGGATCACTAGAGCTTTTTGAGAAATAGATTTCATGTGTTATATGAGGTCACAATGGGACATATTATATAAAAAATTTAAGGGCTTGGAATTTAGTTTCCAACTCTCTTAACCGTTTGTTCATACGACACCGGGATAAAACGATATAAGCGTCGGAAGATGGACTAATCCTAGGGTGCCAAGTTAGCACCTCTTTGACTTTTTCCAAAATAGATATATATGTTTCTTAGGTAGGCTTTCTCTTCATATTTCCGCATAAAACGACCATATAACACCCATAAACATAACCTCAAGCTATGTTCTAATGTTTCAAAGAATATCATCATTCCGGGCATGAAATCGAGAAGCAATAACATCAAAACGATCCCTACGACGTAAGTTTCATTATACCGCCTCTACTTTTTCTTTGTAGTTAGAGTTTTGGAAGTTATTTCATAGTTAAGAAACGTCTAATATCTGTATTTAAGTGCTTAAATATCAAGGAAGGTTGGTAAATCTGTTTCCTAATAGTTAGAACTCACGGGACGGTGATCGGAAGCCGTGAGTTCGAGTTATTTGACTTGTAGCGGACTGTTTTGTATTGCTGTTGGGATGCGTGTTTTAATACTATTTTGTGGCGTTTTGGAGGAGGAAGGGTGTGGATAAACACCATATAGATGTAGGGTTGTGATCTTTTCGTTCGTTGTAACATTTTCGGGTCGTTTGACACGACTACGATGGTCATCTTATGTATGAAGTGATTAGGTTGTGTGTGGACTGTTTTGGGAGGCTCAATATGATTATTATTGATGTTGTTTGGGCTGTTTGGTGATTGTTTTGACTTTTGTGAAGTCATATATATAGGGGAGGTACTGTCCGTTTCATCGTAAAATAGGTTGTGGTCGATACATAATAGTTATGACGCTTAAACGATAACGATAGTGTCATTTCTCTTATTGAAGATCAAAGAGTTGTGACATTTGCGTAGCTTGAGGTTGGGGAAGTATATACAAGGTATGTGAGGCTATCCCTTTCCTTCTTTTGCATGACTCTGATTGTACGTAATTCAATGAACGAGCTTCCAAAGATACTCTACTCTTAGAAGCTAGCAGTACTTACATTGTTTCCCTTCTTATGGAATAATTGATGTTGAGGTTGCTTCTCTTATTCTTATGTTATCAATTTTGTTGGTACTTCCTGATTCTTATAATATTCTCGTTGAAGAGTTAACCCTAATGATGTGTACGGAGAATATCGACCTTACGTCACTCCGAAATGTTCAGAACATGATTCCAATGAGTCCTGCATGCATTATATATATGTATCTATTTTACTCTACCGAGCCGCGCTATAGTCGGCCGGGTATGGCACCTATTGTGCAACCACTGATCAGTTAGGTTTACCGAGTCCTCTTTGAGGCCGGGTATGATATGATGATGATGATTCCCAAATAGGTGAATGTTCTATGATGATGATGATGCCCACAGAGGCGGATGTTTTAAAAAGATTATGTGTATATATGTATCATGCATTTCATGTTACGATCTCTTAAAAGCACTCAAATGCTACAGGTTGTATCTCCTACATCTCTCTTTACATTACTATTCTTATTTTTGCTTTCCTGCTTTACATACTCAGTACTCTATTCGTACTGACGTCCTTTTTATTTGTGGACGCTGCATGTCGTGATGCATGTCCTGATAGACAGGTAGACGCAGCTCCCCCGCCACAGTAGGCTTTCATGTTCAGCGGTTATAGGCGAGATCCGTTCTCCGGACATGCCGTCGTCTTGGTATGCATTTTGTTACAGATGTTATGGGTATGTCAGGGCCCTGTTCCGTCTATGTTGCATTAATTATGCTTCTTTAGAGGCTCATAGATAGGTGTCGACTCATGTATAGTTTGGTATGCCTTGTTGGCTAATTTTTGTTGTATAGTCTTTCATGGAAGCGTTGTAGCTCATACCTTTTATGTAGTTTCTTAGCAATTTAGTCATCTCATTTGATGTATGTTCATGATCCATATCTACCATTTTATTGATATCGTTATCCCTTAAAGATAATAAAGAAGACTAGATAAAATGTACGTTGGTGCTCGGCAAATATGGCTCAGGTGCTAGTAATGATCCTCCAGTTTGGGTCGTGACACAAACGAACTCCGACTTTAGCGTTCTTTATATGTACGGACTCGTGAGATGATGAAGAACATTTTGGTACAAAATTTGTTGAGTTCCGAGATGCGGGCCCGGGGGTCGGGTTATGGCTAATTTCGGGTTTTGAGCTAAAATTGGTATTTTTCAATTGGAATTCATTCCTTAAGAATAATTTGATTATAAAGGTCTGATCTTTATAGATTTGGAGTGCTCGGAAGTTGATTCGAGAGGCAAGTGCATTGCGGAGTAGCTTTTCGGGCTAGTTTGAGGTAAGTAATGTCTTTAAATCCTGTCCTGAGGGTATGAAACCCCGGACCTTGCATCCTTTCACGGATCTTGGAATGCAAATATTGGAACTTTGGAAATATATTCCCTATTTAGGCAACAATTGAGTTGTGAAACCGATTTTTAAGCCTATGCTTAATAGTATTGATATATTTTGATATAATTTGGGCTGTAAACCATGTTTGGGGCCTAGTGCCGATCTGTTTACCCCTTGATGGCTGATTTTACTATTTTCCTCACTCGATATGTTATAATTTTCACTCAGCCTTTTCTTGATAATTGTTTTGACACTTAGAGTATTTTGATATTAGTTATTGAAAATGAAACATTGTTTTTCGGTCGAGAACACGGGATATTTGTGGCCCGAGTGTCATGTTGAGAGTGTCTGACTGAGTGAGGTTGCGGGCCAATATTGTGAGGATGTTATGATACGAGAGAGGCCGAGGGACAATATTGTGAGTAATTTATGCCATGATGTGGCTTGTTATAGCGCTTGGGCTGTAGGAGCCCCTCCGGAGTCTGTACACACCCCTAGTGAGCGTAGGTACCTATTGAGCGCGAGTGATGCCCGCGGGGCTGATACTGAGTGACTGTGAGGTTTCCTGCTGGGCTGATACTGAGTGACTGTGAGGTTGCCTGCTGGGCTGATACTGAGTGACTGTGAGGTTGCCTGCTGGGCTGATACTGAGTGACTGTGAGGTTGCCTGCTGGGCTGATACTGTGTGATGGTGAGGTGATAATGGAAATGTTATGAGAGATTATTATGGCCTGAGGGGCAGTGTTATGATGAGTTTACTGAGTTTTTGACTACGATTCACTTCGTTTTTCAAACTGATTTTACTGAGATATATTGAAATTATACTTGTTTCAAAGGATTTCTGGAAAATTGGTTTCCGAACTTATGTATTTGATGAATACTTTATGGTGACTTGGTGTTTTTACTATTTTTGGTGAATTGATGTACTTGTGATGTGTGTTTCGTATTTCTCAGACTGTGATTTATTTTCATTACTACTGAGTTGGCGTACTCTTCATTACTCTGTGTGCCTCTGTGCACAGATCCAGGTACCGATTCGGAGTAGTAGCTGTCTTCGTTCGTATTCAGCAGCTTACGGGATTTCGAGGTAGCTGTTCAGCGTTCACAGCTTCTCCATTTTCCTTCCTTTATTAGTATTAGTATTTATTTCATAGACATTGATTAAAACATTAGCAGAGTTAGTTTTATTTCTTAGATGCTCGTGACCATGTTGACTCCAGTCTTGGGAGGTTTTGTTTAGATTGTCAGATTATTATTGGGGCGCAAAGACTTAATGAAATTAATTATTACTATGTTTGCTATTTATGATTGATTTTTGAAGTATTATAATGGAACGAATTAGTAATTAGGTGATGGTTGGCAAGCCTAGTTCCACGATAGGCGCCATCACGACTGGTTAGGATATGGGGTCGTGACAATATTCATTCTCTTTCCGTCTATGAGGTCTATTTGCTCATCATAACGACTATTTACCCATTCGGCGTCGCTGAGCTCAGCCTCTTGTATGATCCTTAAGGAAGGAATTTCAACTTCGGCGGGGATACAACATCTGTACCATAAACCAGCATATAAGGAGTTGCCCCGGTTGATGTACAGACCGTGGTGCGATATCCTAGTAAAGTAAATGATAACTTCTCGTTCCACTGCTTATGCTTCTCTATCATTTTCCTCAATATCTTCTTGATGTTTTTGTTAGAGTCTTCTACAGATCCATTCATCTGAGGTATGTAGGCTGTGAAATTCTTGTGTTTGATTTTGAAGGTCTCGCACATAGCTTTCATCAAGTCACAGTTGAGATTGGAACCATTATCAGTAATGATTGATTTTGAAATTCCGAAACAGCAAACAACACGGTCGCGGACAAAGTTGGCCACGACTTTCTTAGTCACTGCTTTGTAGGATGCTGCTTCGACCCATTTGGTGAAATAGTCGATGGCTACTAGGATGAACCTCTGTCCATTGGAGGTGGCAGGCTCGATTGGTCCAATAACGTCCATTCCCCAAGCAGCGAACGACCACCGTGAGCTTGTGGCATTAAGCTCGTTTGGTGGTACCTTTATCATGTCTGCATGTATCTGACAGTGGTGGCATTTCCGGACATACTTAATGCAGTCCGTTTCCATGGTCATCCAAAAATAACCAGCCCGGAGTATCTTCTTTGCTAAAACAAAACCATTCATATGTTGACCGCAGGTCCCAACATGAATTTCCTCTAGTAGCTTGGATGCTTCCTTTGCGTCGACACATCTTAATAGTCCCAAATCGGGAGTCCTCCTATACAAGACTCCTCCTCTATGAAAGAAGTTGTTGGACAGTCTCCGAAGTGTGCGTTTCTGAGTAGAATTTGCAGGCTCTAGGTATTCTCTTTTTGCCAAATACTCTTTGATATCACGAAACCAAGGTTTTCCATCTGCCTCTTCTTCAACATGGACACAGTAAGCTGGTTGGTTATGGATCTTCACTGGAATAGGATCAATGAAATTCTTGTTTGGATGTTTTTTCATAGACGACAGAGTAGCCAACGCATCGGGGAACTCATTCTGGATTCTGGGGACATGTCGGAATTCCGTCTTTGTGAACCTCTTTCTCAATTCCTGCACGTGGTGCAGATACGGCAGTATCTTGGAATTATTGGTAGCCCATTCTCCTTGTACCTGATGTACCAGCAAACCTAAGTCACCAATCACTAACAGCTCCTGTACGTTCATGTCAATGGCCATGTTGAGCCCCAAGATACAAGCTTCGTATTCCGCCATATTGTTGGTGCGGGGGAATCTGAGTTTGGCAGACACTGGATAATACTGACCAGTTTCTGATACTAGGACGGCCCCGATGCCGACTCCCTTGAAGTTTTTCGCTCCATCAAAAAACATTCTCCTATCGTCATAGGACTCTGCAATATCTTCTCCTATGAATGATTCCTCTTCATCGGGAAAATACGTTTTCAAGGTTTTGTATTCTCCGTCCACGGGGTTCTCAGCGAGATGGTCTGCCAATGCTTGTCCCTTGACTGCTTTCTGAGTCACATAGATAATGTCGAACTCACTCAGCAGGATTTGCTTTTTGGCTAGCTTGCCAGTAGGCATTGGCTTCTGAAAGATGTATTTCAAGGGATCCATCCTTGATATGAGATATGTGGTGTAGGCACAGAAGTAATGCCTCAGCTTCTGAGCTACCCAAGTCAGAGCACAACAGGTGCGTTCCAATAGAGAATATCGAGCTTCGTACGGAGTGAACTTCTTGCTGAGATAATAAATGGCTTGATCTTTCCTTCTTGTTTCGTCGTGCTGCCCCAGAACGTCGCCGAAAGCTCCATCTAGCACCGCAAGGTAGAGTAGTAAAGGTCTACCTGGCTCAGTTGGTACTAGGACTGGTGGTGTCGACAGGTATTCCTTAATTCTGTCGAAGGCCTTTTGGCAATCATCGGTCCATTTGGTCGCGACATCTTTCTTCAGCATCTTGAAGATTGGCTCACATATAACTGTGGACTGTGCTATGAATCGGCTGATGTAGTAAAGACGTCCCAGGAAACTCATCACATCTTTCTTGTTCCTTGGTGGTGGAAACTCTTGAATGGCTTTGACCTTTGACGGATCCAGTTCTATCCCTTGGCGAATGACAATGAACCCGAGCAGTTTACCGGCGGGAACCCCGAATGCATATTATGCGGGATTCAGCTTCAGATTGTATTTCCGCAGCCTATTAAAAAACTTCCTCAATTCTGCTTCGTGATTAGTGGCTTTCTTGGATTTGATAATAACATCATCAACATATACCTCAATCTCCTTGTGTATCATATCATGGAAGATAGTGGTCATAGCCCTCATATAGGTGGCCCCAGCATTCTTCAGGCTGAACGACATCATCTTATAGCAGTATACTCCCCACGGCGTAATGAAAGCCGTTTTCTCAACATCTTCCTCATCCATCCAGATCTGATGATAACCAGCGAAACAATCCACGAATGATTGTAGCTCGTGCTTGGCGCAATTGTAAATAAGGATGTGTATGTTAAGCAAGGGGAAGTCTTTTGGACTGGCCCGGTTGAGATCCTGCTAGTCGACACATAATCTAACATTCCCATATTTCTTTGGTACTGCTACAATGTTAGCTAACTGTAACGACCCGACCGGTCGTTTTGAGATCCAGCGCGTCGTTCAGTAGTTGGAAGTCATGAACAACTTCATTTCTGATATTGTGACTTGTGGGTATTGTCAAAGTTAAAATTCAGGGGGTTCGGGGTTAAATTGAAAGGAAAATTCTCATTTCAGAAGCCTTAAGTTGAGGAAATTGAGTAAGACTGGAGTTTTGAGTAAAATGTGATGAACCAAAAGGTCATCTTATGTAAATTTAATTATGACTGTGTTCCGAGGCCTCAAAAGCCTCCGTCAATCTCACCTCGATGTGCGTGCGCAACCCGGGCGCGTAGCCAGGAAGCCTTTATGTGGAAACTTGATAAAGAGTTGAATTTATGATAATTAGTTGAATAAAGTTGACTTTGGTCAACATTTTTTGTGAACGGACCCGGATCCGTGATCCGATGATCCCGCAAGGTCCGTAGGTAAATATGGGACTTGGGCGTATGCCCGGAATCGAATTCTGTGTACCCAAGTTCGAGAAATATTAAAGGCTTATGAAAAATATTAAAGGCTTATGAAAAATGAACCTTGATGTAAAACCTGTGCGGCCGGGCCCGTATTATGATTCTGGAGCCCGGAACATGTTCAATATGTGTTATTTAAGTTATCTGTGAAATTTGGTAAGAAACGGACTTGGTTTGACGGTTTTCAGATCAAAATGAGAAAATTGGAGTTAATGAAGTTTTGAGGATTTTTAAAGAATTTGAAATTTGGCTTGAAATGTGATTTTATGTTCCCGAGGTATGAATGAAATTCCAAGACCGGGAATAGTTCCGTTATGTCATTTATAACTTGTTTGCAAAATTTGAAGTCATGGCGAGTAGTGTAGGCCGGTTCGGCGCATTGAAGTAAATTCTAGAATTTCTTAAGTTCTTAAGTTGATTCAATTTGGTTTTGGGATTGAATTTTGAGTAAACGACCTCGGAATCAGGATCCGAAGGTTCCAGCAGGTTCGTATGATGATTTCGGACTTGGGCATATGTCCGGATCAGGATTTGGATAACCCGAGAGCGTTTTGGTATATATTGTGGAAGTCAGCATTTTTGAAGAAATTTCCTAAGTTTGGCTTGAAGCGCATTTCAATGATATTGATGTCCGTTTGGGATTCCGAGTTTGGGAATAGATCCGTATGGTGATTCGGGAATCGAGAGCGCGATCGGAAGTGAATTCGGATGTGCGGAGGTCATTTTGAGGTCATTTGGCTAAAGATAGAAATTTGAAAGTTTTTGAGAAGTTTGACCGAGAGTTTGACTTTTTGATATCGGGGTCGGATTCCAATTCCGAAAGTTGGAGCAGGTTCGTAATGTCGAATATGACTTGTGTGCAAAATTTGGGGTCAATCGGACGTGATTTGATAGGTTTTGGTATCGGATGTAGAAGTTGAAATTTCAAAGTTCATAAAGTTTGAATTTTAGTGCGATTCGAGATTTCGGCGTTGTTTGATGTTATTTGAGGCCTCGAGCGATTTCGTATCATGTTTTGGGACATTTTAGTATAATTAGTTAAGGTCCCGAGGGCTTCGGGTGGATTTCGGAAGGTTAACGGAATGAATTCGGACAAAAAAAGAAGAAGAAAAGAGTGCTGGTTCTGCAGATTTTGGGCAGCAATTAGTGCACGAGGAGCCTACTTTGGAAGCTTATATATCGAAATCTATGAGGAATCTGAAAATATTCAAAACATAAAAGTTGTAGCCCTTGCAATATAGTTTTATAATGTTAAACCATGCATCATTTGGATAATGGTACTGAAATGTATGATCGGTTGAAGGTGGCTGGTCGAGCAGTTTTGATAGAATTCTCAGATGCACAGGGCCGACTTTGGAAGCTCATATCTCGAGATATATAAAGAGTTATATGGTTTAAAACCTATCAAATTAAATATCTTCAAGTCTAGTTTCTAAATACACAAACCGTATGTTATTTGGACATTCCTACAAGAAGTTATGGGTGTCTTAACAGAAGGTGTTCAACAAGGGAATTTTAATAGGATGTACAACATGTGCAGCACAAGTGCAAGGTACAAGTCGACGAAGCAGGGACAGATTCTTTAAACTCGAATTTGGCCCATTTCTTTCATTTGGCTTGGATGATTTTGGAGAGCATTTCAAGGGGGATTTCATCAAGCATCAAAGGTAAGTTGTTTCTACTTATTTTCAAGTTAAATACAAGATTTATTACATAGATTTGATATGAAAATTGAGGAAAAATGTGGGAATTTGCTAAGAAACCTAGAATTTTGAAAATGTGATCTTTTGCCACGATTTGAGCATGAATTTTTGAAGTAAATTATATAATTTAATTAGTAAAGCTTTGGGTAGAGATTTTCTTCAAGAAATTCCGAGGTCCGAGCACGTGGGCCCGAGGGCATTTTGGTCATGTCATTGAGCCGGGCTGAGGAACTTTGTAATTTGAATTGGTTATGATCTATTGAGTATATTTTCATTGAATTATCATTATTTGGATAGTTTGGGAGCGTGCGCATCCATTTTTAGTCGTCGTAGAAGCTTGGAAGTCGATGATGAATCTTCAGAGCGAGGTGAGTCTCCTTTCTAACCTCGTAAGAAGGAAATTGTCCCTCTAGGTAACCTTGTTTGCTATGTGATTTTGTTTGGGGGCTACGTACGCACCGAATGACGAGAGTCCGTACGTAGTGGCTATTACTGCTTCGTCCGGGTAGTTAGGACACAACATGTTCATTGTTTTTCATTGTTATAGCATAGATATGACTTGTATACTTGTGTGATTGGTACTGTTGTTTTTGAACGTTGTGATACTTGGCTTGACTTAAGAGTGATAAGAGAATCACAGGATGGGATCGGACCGTACTCCACGGTAGAGTGATGATTGATTATATTATGGGATCGGGCCGTACGCCACGGTAGAATGATGATTGATTATATTATGGGATCGGGCCGTACGCCACGGCAGAATGATGATTGATTATATTATGGGATCGGACCAAACGCCACAGCGAGATTGAGACTACTAGGGTGGGATCGGGTCGTACGCCACGGCTAGATTGAGACTACCAGGGTGGGATCGGTTCGTACGCCACGGCGAGATTGAGACTACCTGGGTGGGATCGGTCTGTACGCCACGGCGAGATTGAGACTACCAGGGTGGGATCGGGCCATACGTCACGGCGAGATTGAGACTACTAGGGTGGGATCGGGCCGTACGCCACGGCGAGATTGAGTACCATATGGGAGCTGGTCGTACTCCACGGCGGATACCAAACTTGTTTTATTTTAGATTGTTATTTGATGCCGGATATTGATGTACTTGATTATTTGTTTACTTGCCTATAGTTTTCCTTACATCCTGCTTACTTTATTACTGTTGGACCTTAGTGAGTATCGAGTCGACCTCTCATCACTACTTCTTCGAGATTAGACGGGATACTCACTGGGTACATATATATATGTACTCATACTACACTTTCTGTAGATTTTGTTGCACACGTACCTTTATAGTACATTGATTGGCTTGGAAGACTTATACGGGCTGCATTCATCCAGAAGCGTTCCACAGCTACCGGAGTCTCCCTTCTGTGTACTTACATTCTATATCTATTACCTTTGTCCCATTTATTTCTCGGACAATAGTTGTATAATTGTATAAATTCTTAAAAACTGCTCATGTACTTGTGTCACCGGGTTCTGGGGATGTGTTGAGTCTTGTTTTATGGAATTAAATAGATTTCTTGTCGTGTTTAATTTACAAAAATATATTTATTTGATTATGAAATGCAACAAAGGCAACGATTTCGAAATTGTTAAACATGAAGGTATTTCAACTTATTAAGGGGTTGGCTTGCGTGACAGTGGTGTCTGGCGCCATCACAACCCATAGGTTTTGGGTCGTGACAATGTGGTATCAGAGCTCTAGGTTCCCCTAGGTTTCACGAGTCATGAGCAAGTCTAGTAGAGTCTTGAGGATCGGTACGGAGACGTCTGTACTTATCTTCGAGAGGCTACAGGGCTGTAGGAGTACTTCCCTTCTTGATTCCTCATCGTGCGATTTGATTCCATTAAGGCTTATGCCTATGTTTCTTCCAACTCAATCTTATACGTCGCGAAGCTCTTGCTATGATTCGAGGAGTTGAGGAATTGAAATGGTGCTACGGATATGGTGCGAGATGTTTTCCATGTGCAGTTGGTTAGGGCTGTTGTTGTTGCCCTGCAGAAGAATAATATGTTGTTTCAGCTTAGTAATTGTGTTTCTGAGGACTTTGAGGTCATGATCAGGTTGTTATGATGCTTACAATAGGACATCGCGCGGTGTTGATAGAATGTTAGGATGCTTGTCCATATGTAGCGACAATGAATGACTTGAAGGGAGGTCTTCTCAGGGCGTGGTTTGAAGATTTCAGTACTTTAGTTCCGGCGGAGGAAAGGCACTTGGACTATGAATGGTCTGGTTCGGATTGATAGAATAGTTAGCTTGGTGCTATCGAGCAAGGTGGAGTATTCACTAGTGTTGTGGTATCGTTGTTTGATGGAATAGGATATGTTAAATTCACCGATGTTATAGCTCTTTGGTTGCATGGGGTTAGAGTGCAGTGAAGCGTTCTTGGAGAAGCGGTTATCGGGGATCGTGGTGTGTAGTGGCTCAAAAATTGAACAGTTACCTCTAATGAAGGCAGCTCGAGAAAGATGATCTTCGGAGAGTTTGAAGTT